>QLPF01018764.1:0-10474 GCA_003314045.1 Hygrophorus pudorinus | reverse complement strand
GGGTGACATGGGCGAGGTGGGTGACGTGGGCGAGGTGGGTGAGGTGGGTGACGTGGGTGACGTGGGTGAGGTGGGTGACGTGGGAGAGGTGGGTGACGTGGGCGAGGTGGGCGGTGACATGGCCCTCTCGCGTTGGCGAGAGGGCCGGTGTTGTTGTAACGGCGGGTGGTGTTGTGGCCGACGAATGGTGGGGCATGTTGTGGGCCCATCAACAGTGATGCCGTCTCGCATTTGTAGTGAGACAGTGTGGGTGGGGTTGGTGACGCGAGGTGGCGGGGACGTGATGCTGCCCTCTCGCGTTTGAGTGCGAGAGGGCATTGGTAGGTGTTGGGGGTCGAACACGACTGTCTCGCGTTCAACCCCCATTATAACTCTATTGACTTCATATATACCATTGTTAGCAAACATACAAATGCTAGTGTATTTGGTACTCACCTTTGAATGGCTGCGGTTACCGCTATCTTGAGCGGGTGGTGTTATTGAAGCTGGGGGCTGAGTTTGAATTCCGAGTCTGTCTGTGCTGTGAATCGGATTTTGCCACTCGCGGATCTTTAAATCAGGTTCGGATCAAGCCGGTCCCAAAACAGCTCGGGATTTGAACCTGATCTGGAATTTTTTTTGATCCGCGGGTTCAAGTCCGAGGCACCCGAGGATCGACTCGTGTTCAGCCTTAATTTCTGTTGGGCTGCTCTTCATTACATATTCAGCCCCCTCAGTCATTCCCACTTGGACAATGCCTTGATTACTTAAGCAACACCCTGCTCCAGCAGTCGACATGGATCAAGTGCACATATCTGAAGTTCTTCAATTCACAGATACTATTTCACAGTATTTAGTAGACCTATTCCAGCACAAACTACAGCAGTGATCGGCAGCCACAAACGGCAGTGGGACCTCGATGTCTTCCCCTTCCATCAACCCCCTCAGGACGCCCATGTCCCTTTCTATTGATCTCACCAGCAACTGTGAGCACATCACCGAGTGTTTGGTAAAGGCATACCAGAACCCATGTAAGTCTTTTGGCCTGGCCACTGATCACCTTCATCCATCCTGATCCCCTGTTGATGTCAGCCATTATCCCATGGGATGCTGTGCGATATTGTGATCGACTGTCCGTCCATGAAAACGGCCGAAATGAGGCGAAGGAAGAGGCGATTTCAAAGGCATACCCACCACCATCAAGGGGATCCGGGACAATCATTGATTCCCCGACCTGTATCATCGACCGGCATGGAGTCATCCTTGCGTGGTACTTGCTGGAAGTGCTACCGTCACAAAGACAGGTAGGTGGATAACAGCTATATTATGAACACCAGTGACCATTAGTGCAGTTGACGATGTGGAATTCTACTATACATCTTGCATGGATGTTTGAGAAGTACAGGCCGAAGACAGTTTCGGTGTCCTGGAGAAAATCGTCGGTGTTCTACAAGGCGACTGATGAATGTACAGCGCGGCCACCTGGCTGTGTAGACATGTCACCAGCTTGGTTTCAGCAAGCTCATGAGGTATGAGTGTCTCAATAGCGATGAATATTGGTGCTAACGTTGCTGCAGAACATCCCTGACTGGCCATTGGAGATATCAGCAAGTTTAAAGGCTAAGAATCCCGACCAAGGGGCAGTGACTTGGCTCGTGATGATGTTCGAGATGACGGCATTAATTAGTGCCATCTTAAGGGTGATGCACCCAGGGTTGTATAAGAGCGGACAACAGACAGTGGAAAAACTATGGCAGTACCCGGAGCTACATTGGGCACTGGAGTCCTGGCCATCAGTGTTCAATGCGTTGACAGCGCTGAGCAACCGAGAGACTCCATTCCACCGGGACAACTATTCTCGGGCTCAATGGTACGATCTACTGATGATGGTCGGCCCTTATCGTGGTGCTGAGCTGGGATTCCTGGGACTAGGGATGAAGTTTGCATACAACTCAGGCACAGTGGTTGGATTTAGTGGCAAAATCTTATGTCGTGGAGTATCTCACTGCGAGGGAGATCGGGTTTGTCTTGCTTATTATATGAGAGACAAAGTACATGAGAGGATGGGCACAGTGGATGAAACACCAGTACTATGAGATATAATACCTTGGTAGAATATCAGTAATAATGATAACCAAATCTAAGCTGTATGATATCATCCATCCCAGTGAAGTGTGTGGATGTGTTTGGCCCAATAAGCCAAACATTTGGGAAAGCCGACTGGCATTGATGCACTGAAGAGAGCCGATGAAACAACTTCCGCTCCGTGCCCATGCTTGAAGATAACCTAATGCTGATGGCACTGAAGACTGACCCAACCGAGCTGTTGAGAGAGCCAATCCTTAACCAATGGTATGTGAACCAGACATTGCCATTACACCTATATTACACAACGATCACGTGGGCTACACACCTTTCCTTGCAACCGCCATCATGTCGTCAGAACAAGACTTGCTATGCGTTCAAGCTTCCTGGGTGCGTTCTGCACTACACTATCTACCGCGAGAGGAGAAGCAGACTTTGTGGCCTTTGTGGAAGTATGGTCTGGCTCAAGAACTGGTAAGCTGTCTTACCAAGGTTGACTGTTGACAGCTGATTCAGGCATGAGGTCATCAGGTTAAGGCCATGTCACTGATCGGGAGTGCCTGGGTACTCAGTCAGCAATTGGTGGTGCTGATAGTGCTCAGGGACACTGCGATGGTATTGGAAGGCTCGGGCAACCTCGACACCATCAATACCAGGATGGAGGAGGGAGACCCGAGTGGGGTCTGTGATATCACGGACCTGATCTACAAGGGATGTTGGTGGAGAGGAGAAGTGGATATAGATGGAGGGGATGTGTTCGATGGGCTAACGACATTCTATGAGGTGAGTCAGTTTCTACCGACCATGCTTGGGTGCGAACTGATCGGTTGCACGACAGTCAGCTGAAATTCGGGGAGTTGAAAGGCTGCAACATCAACTACTGGGATTGCGGGCCATCAGGATCAACGCGGCCGAAGGCAACCTCGCTCATTGAGGATGTGGTCAACATCCGGGAAGTGGTGAAAGAGGTGGCTATGCTGAGACATGTGGAACTTGATGGCCAGGCGCGGCTGATTGAAGAGACTGCAAAAGTGGACAGGCACATAGCGAAAGTCTTGGACGATTTGAGGTGCATGGGAGATAATCCAGCTAATACAGGGTTTGAATTAAATGTATCAAATGGATCAAATATATTTACAAGTATACACATTTACAAGTTTACAAGAGTAAGATTTTGGCAGCCTGAAGGTCGGCTTCGGCCCCAGGGTCTTCAACAGCACGTGGGAAGAACATGTCACAGCACCAAAAGGAGACAACATACACACAGCTGTCCATCCCTCACCTTCATCCTACATCCATCAAGATGCACTTCAAATCTGGTATCAAATCCTCAGTGCCCACCATGCAACATGATGCAAGACGCTATTTGGATGTCATCGCTACCAGAATCAGCGCGGCGCTGTGATCATTCCCAGAGGCAGGGTCTGTGGACCATCAGAAATGGGAGCTGGGGTTAGCGACAGAAGTGGTGCGTATTTCAAAACAGAGGGAAACACTGGCTAAGGGGACGAGTAGATGGAAGCCAAGATGCTCAGCGGAATGTGCCAACTGAAATCGTTGGAACCGGGGTCACCACCGGCCATCATCGGTTCAGTATACAGGATACTGGGAATGCCTGGAATGTGGAAGAAGCTGTCATCGTTGTTGCTTCACAGTGAGGGCCAGACGGAGGTGGAAGGAATTCAGATTGAGGGGAGGCATTGGTGGGAAAGTGGCGGGGAGATTGCAAAAATGCTGTACTCGGTGATGGCAGCATCCTTCTTGGCGTCAGTCGAAGGGGTAAGTTGTGATTACATTTTCAAGTGACACTAACTGACTGTATTAATGGACAGCAAACACATTGGGAGATGTTTTCCACCTGGTTCGGTGATGCTCCCCTTGATGAAGAAGCCAAACCAACTCTGGCCGACAAAAATGAACTTGTGACCGAAGATTTCATCTCAGAGTTGAAGGAGCTGAGAGAGACATTGGAGGAGGTAGTGGCTAAAGGGCAGAAAGAGGTTGATGAAAAGAGCCACAGAGTGCTCAGCTATGGCTACCAAGCCCAATTAGTAGAGGAAATTCGGGTGAGGAATCATTAGGAGCCAGGTTGTATTACAAGTAATAAATGGTTTGCAAGAATTTAAAGATCAGCCTATATATCAATCTACATCAGCTTATGCCTCATATTGACATTCATTAATTCAAATGCGAAGATGGCATCTTTATGCAGCCTTGGTATATCCATTGGTCTCAGTATATCCATCCATCGGCCTTGGCATATCAATTGCTCTCGGTATATCAATTGCTCTCGGTATATCCGTCAGCATTGGGATATCCATCTGGCTCTGTATATCCTTCAGCCTCAGTATATCCATTGGCCTCGGTCCGTCGGCCTGTGTATGTCCATTGGCCTCGGGTTCTTCTATTGGCGTCAGGACATCCATTGGCCTCCCAACATTGTCTTTTTCTGAGAGCAGGTATGTTCTGTAAGAGTCTATTGGCCTGCCAATGTTGATCGGCCTGGGCATGCTTTTTGCCATCAGGGTTACATTTCGCTCATCTGTCCACATTGCTGGGCCGGTTCCTTTTCCTGCGCATCCATCTCAGGCATCTGTCATTCTGGTCCACTGTTCTGTGGTGCTCATTCACGGTTACTTATATTCAATACAATTATGTATACAAAACACCTGGACAATATGTCATCCAATGGAATAGTTCACCTAGTCCCCTTGTAATATCACATTGGCAGAGCATAAATAAAATTGCAACATCCTGAGTGCATGAAAGGATCTATACTGTTGATCTGAAATCTGGTAGGCTGTGGGTAATAATATCACGTGATGTTGAAGTACATCGGGTAAACATTGTCACTTTGACATAACATCTCAGCCATGGCATGCAACAAATCCTACATCACATGCGACCCGACATTCAAAGTGAATGCGCACCAGCATTCACTATACAGATATGCCAACAGATGGCAAGAAGTCGTCAATGCAGCCAAGTTGGCGACTCCACAAAGAAGAATGGTTTTGGAGCAAAAGCTGAAGGAGGAGTTGGTGAGTAATAGCCAGTTCTGCATAGACTGGAATGCTGACATTTGCCTCAGATTGCTGTGAGGGACATCATCAATGAAGTGACGAATGTCCTCCAGTGGTCGATCCATGTCCCCTCCTTTGTGCTGAGCGTGAGGGAACGCTTCATCATGGCAGACAGGGCACAGAAACCGGTCAACTTTGAATCGGTGTCAGAGGACGACAAGGCGATGAAGTCAAGCCCATGGTTCCACCATTGGATGACGACCCCACAGGTGAATGTGGGTGGAACTGTTTGGTGGAAGGAAAGTAGAGAGAAGGAGGTGGCATTGGGGGAAGGAAGGGCGAGGGAGTTCCCGATCATGGTGAAGGAGCAGGAGGAGGATGGAGTTCTGGAATTGCACATGCAGGATGGAAACGACAAGCCACTGCTGAAAGCCAAGCCTCCCCGGGGGATACTCAAGCCATTGAAGGAGAGACAGGTGGAAGAGCAGGCATCAGGATCTGAGCCTGGTGCGAGGAGTGAGGATGGTGAGGAGGAGGAGCTGAAAAAGAGGAGGAGGACCGACAAGTCGACAGTGGAGCCAGACATCGGTCAGGTCAGCTGATTCGACCTGCCGATCCCGAAACCTGTCGGCTACCGAGCACCTGTCATCACCCGTCAACCCAGACAGTTCCTACCAGCAATGATGCCCAGCCGACGGTTGTCGATGAAGCCTGAGCCGAAAACACCCACACTGCTGATGTCTGCTGAAACCCAGAGCAAGGCAGTGACAACAACGGCAACCGTCCGTGACACCGACCCGACACCCACAACAGTAGTTGATACGAAGCCAATAGTTGGGCACCCCACCACAATCGCTGGAGAGACAACACCGACCGGTGTGTGTCGGTCGGAGCGATTGAAAACTATGGCCTTGAAAGCAGAGCCTGTCAAGGCCGAGAGGAAGGATCAGTCTGTCATTCGGCCCACATCAACTCCAGGGTCCACATCAGGTGAGTGCAAGATTTTGCTTGAGTTCCATTCTATCCTGACCGACCTTGAAGGTCTCACAATAAAGATTCCACCGACCTCAGGGCTGACAATCAAGATTCCCCCGATGTCAACTCTCAGCAAACGGTCGAGGACGGAGGTCAAGGTCGCAACAGGTGCTGAGATTAATATTGAGGAGAATGAGCTGACAGCAGAATTGCTCCTGAGGAGAATCACTCAGCTAGAGGAAGGATTGGCGAAGGACCAATGCAATTACAAAGCATTGCGGAGGTTTGTTATGGGCCGGCCTCTGAAGACTTGGATAAAGAGGGAAGGGTTTGGTTCCTCAGTGGTATAAAATGTATTTCTATCAAACACCTGTAGCATACATTTTGGATTGTAATTCATTGTGATTCTAGTCTTCCTCAACTTTCCCTGTCCCATTCACCTTCTGAGTCTTCTGGAAAGCAGCTCCAGCCTGCTTGGCAAATTGCCAATAAATGCCTGCTTGCTGCAATGCAAAGGTAGTATGGCCAACTGATGGGAGATTGGTGTAGTTAGACCTGTCCACCCACTGTTTCTCATGGAACTGGAAATACAAGACAGTCCACTGCATTTCATGTTCCAGGAGTGTGACCTCCTCCTGTGCTCGGTCGTAAGCTGCCTTTGCCCTCAACCAATGCACTCGATAGACTATGTGATATCGTCAAGAAGAGACCTTTGTGAATGCAGGCCAGCACTCACATTCCTCCATCCAGTCCTCAGTCTCGGTATCTGCTTGCACATCCATATTCCAGAACCAGGAGAGATGAGTGTCTCGTTGGCCAGGTGCATTGGGTGTTGCTATTGCTGTGCTTATCTTGAGGTTGCTGTGTGTCAATTCCTTGTATCGGTCCAGAATATTGGTGTCTGCACCCAAGCCAATGATCTTTTGGCGTGTCCAAGCATAGACTCGGCCTTGTTGCCGAACCTCTCCATTGACGCTGCTGACCTCAGACCATACCCTTGTTTTCTTCTGCTGTGACTTTGCAGCTCTCACATTGGTCCTGAACAGGAATGATTTTTTTCCCAGGGCAATCCTGAGATTGTGCAGGGAATCGTTGGCCTGACTGAGCCGAAGTTCAAGCTCTTTTTTGGCTGGCTGAGGAAATCGTTGTAAGGAAAATGAGGATGGAAAATAGAGCCTGCTGTGCTCTGCTGAGGATTTATCTTGGGTCGCTATGAGATAAGGAATGCCAGTCGGCTCAGAGGTTGGGTCAGCAGCTGGGTCAGTGTCGGTATCGGTGCCATGAGCTGAGATGTCTTCAGCATTGTTGCCGAGCTCGGTGTTGGGTGGACCGTCGGCCTCAGTGCCATCATCCAATAGATCTTCCAGTTCCAGTCCATCATCCAAGTCTGATGAGTGCAAGAATTGATCAGCTTGCTTGTTCCACATGTTAATCCTGGTTTGCAGCTGATCTTGATGTTTGTTCATTTCGACCTTCTGACTCACTGTTGGCCGTTGTCCACACGACCGAACAAGGGCCATCAAGTGTAATCTGGTGCATGCATCAGCTCATCAAGCATGAGACCACACACACATGTTCTTGTAACTCACTGAGATTCTTCGATTTTGAATCCGGCAGCAATCCAAGCCACAAGTCCAGTTGACCGACCCCTCCTCAACTCCTTCTCCATCAACCCTACCAATATTTCGGCCTTGGTCGGTGCTATAGATATATCAGCATCGAGATGGTGAAGGAGTAGGCAAAATGTCTTACCTTTGTCAAGCTGAACATCATAAATAAGCATGGCATCCGGCCTGTCAAATTGCTCTGCTTGAGCCTTCTTCTCCTGTTCTCCCCAGGTTTTCAATAGCCGTCGATCAGTGGTTGCATTTAAAGCCAGGAATGCATCCCGACATGTAATGAGACAATGCTATGCCTTTGGATATTTTCGGCACAACGCCGGCACTGCAGTGATACTCCGTGATGGTTCTTGGGACCGAAGGTGATATGCTTTACCGCTGCTGATCAACTTCTTCCAGTTGGAGTCGTTCATGTGATCATCCAACGTCTCCTGCCGATGCACTCTTGTCATTGCCCTTGTGCTACTCGCCACTTTATTCAGTGGTGCCCAGAGCATTTCCAATATCTCACCATCCACTCCGCCTGCACCTGGTATGAAGTTTGGTGCAAACATTGGCATGCATGCATCTTTGTGTCTGTGCACATGAAACAGGCTGATCCCTTTGTGCATCACAAGATCCCTGTCCATGTCAAGATACGGGCTATGTCTTACCCTCTTGCCAAGATATATCCAATACTGACATGTGATGTCATACAGCACGATCACTGTCTTTATCCCACCGAGCTGGGCAAAGGTCTGGCAAAGACTATAGTCCATGTTCATTTGCCTACCAAACAGGTTGTGAGCAATGAATCGTGCCTCGGCATTACAACAGTGGGCCAATATTTACCTCTCACCCTTCTGGAAGTCTACCACACTGTGAGGGACCCAGCAACCATGCCGAGCACATGCCGACGCGCCAATGCCGGTAGACTCTAGGTTTTGTCGGTTCAGGTCACCATCTTTGACTGCTCGGTGTTGATTGCAACTCAATTTCTCCTTCATTTCCTTTGCTGTTTTCAAGTGGGCATGATACCTTTGCTGTCCGACCAAAAAGGCCGTTCCGTCCGAGAGGAAGACATCATCATGAGGATTTTTGCTCTTCAACTTGTTCATTTCGAAGTTGCCATCAACTGTCATCGTTCTACTGTAGAGCCATGTATTTTTGTCCTCCTGCCAGTTATTGGGGATGTTTATACCGGGTTGAGGACATGTTGGGCAGAACAGTGCCAGAGCCCCGTCGGTCTCTTCGGCACTCTCATGACTGAAACCATGCCATTTCCGATACTTCAGGTCTCTCCATTGTCGAGAAACTCTCATCAGCTCCTGATATCGATCCTGCACCCAGATTTTTGTATGACCGAGACATCTGGACCGCAACATGATGTTGAACACATACCTTGATGGAATCCGGAAAGGCATTGAAGGTGATTCTTTTCAGCTTCCAGTAGAAGTTGAAAGCTGCAGTTTTGCATTCGAGATTGTCCATGTGGAAGTCATCCAGCACTTGGAAGGTAAATGCAGTCTTGATCCTTTTAAAGCTGGCAGGAAAGAGTCCCATGGTATAAACTTGTGTAGGGCTAATTAAAGCCCTAGTACAAGTAGGAATGAGATAGATAACAACTGTGTACTCACTATGCACTATTCACAGATCCAAATCAATATATTTGGGTAACGAATGTATGTGCTGTTTATGTAGTAGTTAAGTATATGGTTATCGTGCAATGCGGACAGCGTACTATACAGTTGTTTGTATGTGTGTATATTGTGGCACACGCATCCGCGGTAAATAATGATAATAAAATAATGAAATAATAAGAGGACAAGGAGATTAATGAAAGTAACAAGGAATCATAGATTCCTTACACTCTTCCCCCCTTTAAGAGGAAGTAATATGCTAAATTAGCATGGGCCCATGAGGGTGTTGGGATCGACAATGTGTTCTGGAGGTTTGGGCATAGGCTCGATGCGCCTGTTACGAGGCTCTGGTAGAAGCTTGTCTGCCGAGTCTTGGTCGCCTTCTTCGGCATATATTGCATATGCGTTGTCGAGGATCTCCTCGATGGGTTTGTTGTCTTGGAAGACAGAGAGGGCATTAAGCTCCTCGATAGAGGCGACAGCGCAAATATATTTTGCCGTCATAGGCTTGATGCTGCGTTTAGGCTGTTTGCCATATTTTTTAATTGGCTCAGCGTGACATTTCTCGACACAAGCCGGGGGTGGTGCTAACATGGAGGCTAGCGATGCCATAGGGCCGGTAACAGATGCCGATGAGGCAGGTATAGTAATGGTAGAATCCACAGGTGATGTGGGTCTGCCAGTTTCGGCACACGCAAGGATGGCACGTTCTGCATAGCCATGGAACATGGCCTCATAGACAGTAGTGTCTAATCCACATTGGTAATAGTGGGTGGCAATGATGGTTTTGTCGAAAGGTTTATTGTCAGGGAAGTGACGAGCTTCCCAGAATCGGGGAACAGTGTTTGGGGCGACCAAGCCCAAATATTGGCCGTTGCCAAGTATTTCAAGAGCTTTAAGCTCGAATGCTCTGCGAGCAGATCCAGCGGGCACACCATCTCGAAGGAATTGCCACACTGCTAGATCATCCAATTGATATCAGTTTTTGTCATCACGACAAATTGCCTTAGGCACGTCGTTACGGTTGATGACCAGCTTATCAACTGGATATTGGGCTTGTTGGCCCGCAGGTGGTAGCACCTTGGCTTGCAATACCAGGGTTATTAGCGCTTGTTGAGTGAGCAACTGTTGGTCAAACAGAATTTTATATGCCTCTTCAGTGAGCACCCTGAAG
>QLPF01018750.1:0-26981 GCA_003314045.1 Hygrophorus pudorinus | reverse complement strand
CCATGCACACAGTATAACACTTCAACGTGTGCATGGGGTAATGCTTCCCCATGCGCACGGTGTAACACTTCCTTGTGCGCACAGTGTAACACTTCCCCATGTGCACGGTGTAACGCTACCCCATGCGCATGGTGTAACACATCCCCGTGCGCACGGTGTAATGCTTCCCCATGCGCACGGTGTAACGCTACCCCATGCGCATGGTGTAACACATCCCCGTGCGCACGGTGTAATGCTTCCCCATGCGCATGGTGTAACACATCCCCGTGCGCATGGGGTAACACTTCACCATGCGCACAGGGCAACACTACTCCATGCACACAGTATAACACTTCAACGTGTGCATGGGGTAACACATCCCTGTGCGCACAGGGAAACACTACCCCATGCGCATGGTGTAACACTTCACCGTGCGTATGGGGTAACACTTCACCGTGCGTATGGGGTAACACTTCACCGTGCGTATGGGGTAACACATCCCCGTGCGCATGGTGTAATGCTTCCCCATGCGCACGGTGTAACACTTCACCGTGCGCATGGGGTAACACTGCAACCCTACTCTACCCATGCCATACACCACTTTTGTCCATCTTCTACCTCCTATTCAGTGCAAATCACTACCATAGCCCTGACATCCCCTACTTTGTCCATCTTCTACCTCATATTTAGCGCAAATCTCTGCCCTAGGGCTGCCGTAGCATGAGGCTAATTACAAAACACCCTATAAATATTTATCACAAATCACTGCCATACCCCTGCCATACCCCACTTTCTCTATCTTTTACCTCATATTTCTCACAATTCACTGCCATACCCCTGCCATACCCCACTTTCTCCCTCTTCTACCTCATATTTAGGGCAGATCTCTGCCCTAGGGCTGCCCTAGCCTGAGGCTAATTAGAAAACACCCTATAAATGGCTGTGAGGGCCACAAGACCAATCATGCGAGGGCGGCCATGTAGGGGGGGTGGAGGTGGAGTAACAGTATTGAATTCATCGAAGACATTTGCCCAGCGATAGAGACTTGCCTGAGAAATAGAAAGTGCTTCACATATATCAGAATGAGCCCACCCTGACTCCCACAGTCGGAGGGCACATTCCTTGAGGTCTGAGCTGATATGGCGGTTGCCCATCGCAGAGCCGTAGGGACTGAAGGCACGCGTGTAGTTCCGAAATTCCATATCGGGTAATAATTCAAAATATTACAAATCGTGTTTCTCATTGTTTTTCAAAAGTCCTGGTAATTCGGTGATTTTCACTTTTCCTGCGTCCTAAAGTTAACACTAAATGACAAAACTACAAAGCATGATGACTACTGCTATTCATATGTGTTTTCGTTTCTTGGCGTTGCTACCGCCTTGTGTGGCCTCCTGTACCGCTTTCATCAATTTCCCGACCTCAACCACTTTCGCTGCCCAGTTCTTTGCGTTGTTCAAGAGCTTTGGGCAAACATCTGAGTAGCAAGTGGCTTCTTTGCAATATTTACAGCGGGTATGCCTCGTAGGTCGGGTCGTTTCTGAGCGTGCCTCAAGTACATCCGTTTCCCTTCGACATGTGTTAGTATGCTTCGATAAACCGCCCCGAGAAATTAGATCATACCGGACAACAGGAGCTGCCGTTACAATAGCCGAAGAGAGACAAATAATCATAGCGGCGAAAGTGAATGCGGTAGTGCTGTGAACCATTGGTGACAATAAATGTGATGAGTTGCAGGCTAAACAAGTTGCGAATGAAATGTCAGCGACCAGCACTGACGGGGAAATACGACGGAGAGAGCTCTGCTAAGGAATTGAGAATGAGGTTTATCTCTTTATACACTCAAATGAGGGTGCGCCTGCGTCCGCCGTGTTATGTAACTGATCGACTTGAAGCAGAAAATATATAAATGTTGCGTCTGATAAACGGATCGGGGCAGGGTCCTTGTATTGTCATGCATTCACTAATTCACATAGGACGAATTTGGATGAGACCTCCTGATAAGCCACTCTAGCAACACTCATCACACATGAAAAATACCGGCAAATCAGCACTGACCCGAGCCCTGGATGTTGTCCTCCGGATCCTGCGTCTTCCCACTCCGATACGACTTCTCTCGCGCCGGTTAAGGCTTGCTGCCATCGCTCATGACATGAGAGGAATCGATTGAACCGTCCATTTGGCGTGGTGAGTTGAAGGCGGACCAGGTGCAGACAAACGAGCCACGTAAATAATATCCGTCGGATATTTCAGTTTGTTCGGAGATACCAAGTTGTTCGGCTAAGGCTGCCATTTTTCGAGCCATAGGTGCTCAACAGGCATGGATCATAGTACGGCTTGATGGTCTCCGTTTCCGCCGGTGTCGACGAATTCAGTCGTTTCTAGTTCTTATAGCAGTGGAATAAGCCGCGAAATCGCACGCACCAATTAGACAGGCACCAGCACTACACAGTTCGCAATCCGAGTCCTAGTTCCGCCGAATGCTATTCCCCGAAAGACACGAGATCTCCGAGTCTGTACGGGATTCTTGAGGGTGAAAACGAAAGTGCCCATACGAACTATTTCGAGTCAATGGCTGTGTACAACGGATGCCAGGGAATATTCACCTAGAGAAATCATCTTCGGATTGGAGCTGTTGAGTAAGCTACTGCCAACATTTGACACGAGTCATGTAGCAGGGAACACCAATGTACGCCCAGTACAATGCCAGTGGTCCCGAGTTGGTTCCAGTTGGTGATCAACTCTAACCCAAGATCAAGGGTTCAAGCTCATCGGCGTCGCACTGTCATTCCTTCAACCTTTCGTTCCAACACGAATGAGTGATGTGGATGATGAGAAATTGGGTTATACGAAGAAGAAGCGACCAGTGAAGAGTGCGGTTATACCGAAGTCGTTATTTTTCACCGCCTCAAGAGCTCCGAGTCCATCGTGACATCTCATGTTCAAACCTCGACAGACCTCAACCCACGTTCAATTCTCCTCCAACCAACAACGCCTCACTACCACACAACTCACCACCACTCCCCCGTCTCCCACATTGGAATTTATCCCACGCAAGTCCATATCCCGCCAGACAACTGGGTCCCCCACGCCCAAACAGACTCATTGATCCCATCCCACCCCCACACGAACTCAAAGAACGCCCTCATCCCGCTAAGCCACAGCCACAGAACTACCACCCGTCCCCTTCCAGGTCCCGTACCGTCGATCGTCATACCACCCACCGTGACAGACCCAGATCCATGTCTAAAATCACGCTCACGCACCGGAGTGACTTTACTCGTCCCTCCACACCTACATATACCTTCCGAAATCCTACCGCACGCGTTAGGGGCTTCTCCAGTTCCGGGCGTGATACCCCTCAGCAGTAGCAGCAGCAGATGCCGTTCTCGCGAGTACAGAGGTGATAAGGGCCAGGATATGCTGCATCTGATATCAGAGGATGTGGCGCCTAGCAGAGGCGATGTGTATGCGCTCCGAGAGGGCGGAGAGACTCGAGAGTGGGCGCGAGATTGAGAGGGAGAGGGAGAGGAAGGGGAAGAGAACAAGGGAGAAGGAGAGGCTGGCCTGAGAACGCGAGATCTAGATCGAGAGGCAGGAGGCAACGCGAGTGGACCGAGAACGTGAGCGGGAGTTCGAACATCAGGGATGCGAGCGAGAACACACCTCCCCCCAAGCGGGGTTCCCAGTCCCGGTCCCTCTCAGCTACCCCTACATCGGCACAGATCCAACGAGCCAAGGTACACGAATCCGATCAGGGTAGAGCAGGCGCTAGTTTGGCGTAGACCGTAATCATGATGTGAGCCATAATTTCCTCTGCGTCACGGTACTTGAGCCTCGTTGGCTATATTCTGTCGCCGCCTTATTCGCCAGTTTTTCTGTCCCCATCACGCTGACCACACCTCCCCAGCCCCTTCGACTTCACCACCACCCGGCCCCAAACCCAACACCCAACACCCACAACCTCAACGCCGCCTATGGCTCGGCCCAGACCAGCGCCGCGTCGTCTCGTAGAGCAGCACGCTCACCGTTCGTAAGGGTATTCCCTCCTTTATTCCCTTCTTCCATAACTTCCATTCCCTTTTTACATTCCTTTCATTCTTTTACTCCTCCATAAAACAACAACCAACCAAACTGACACCCTTACTTTATTACTTGTCCATTGTCCAGTCCTTCTACCGACGCGTCTTCCAGTCTATTCTTCAACCTGCTCGGCACCCTGAACCTTACGGGCACCCTCTTCTACGAAACCACGGACGGTTAAGCGGATGCGGAATGCGGCTGAGGTCATGAGGTGACAAATAGACGCACTTTATGGCATAGATCAGCTTTGATGCATCTGCTGTAACAGTGCCGTTGCTGTGGGTGTTGTTGGACCTGCAGCCAGAGAAGACTCGGAATGAGTTGCGTGATTGGACGGAATGGTGAGCCAGCGCCTCCAATCAAACTATACTCGCGCTACGGAAATGCAAGTCTTGCCCATTGCGTCGTCTGAGTAATTATAAAATTATGTAGGAGTTCAGTATGTCTATTATGATAGATGTTTCGACAACCATGCTCACGGTTCTTATCTATACCGATCCTCGATGACGACGATGAGCTCCTGGTCACGTCCTATACACCTCTCAGACTCACTCAATGGCCATACACCCCTACTGCATGTCCAAGGAAGACATTCGACGTACCAGCGAGCGAGCGCACGACGACAGAACTCGGACGCGTGCCAGCCTGAGTGAGCGTCATTCATTGCCAGTATAGCGGGAACTTCCGTGTGCCCCAAGGAAGCAGGCCCCGGGCCAGGATACGGAGTCCATCCTAAATACAGCCTGATTGTTACGGAACAGATTAGTCGATTCGGAGCTCAGCCTGGCCTGGCGTCGTATTCTGCAGGTTGGAAGATATAGTCAGTGGTGTTCAAACCATCAATGATACCCAATGCGCTCTCTTGACCCTTGACGTCGAGAGTCAGAAGGTTGTCAATTATCAACGAAAACATCCTAGCAAGCTAGGTTTGAACTGCCTCAGTTGTGTGTTTTTTATGCGGTGTGCTTCCTCTGGCTGTGAAGGAGATGTATATGAGGCGAATCAAGACGAGATGCATGTAAGGCTTACCGCATCGCACATACTCCACTTCGTTGCGGAGCATCGAAAACTCGGTGAAGCCGGCCATACGAAGAGAAGTGGCACTGAACTCTTGCAGATCTGCGCTACGAAACGTCCAGGATGAAATCACCTTTGGTCTGAGTCCAGAGCACCACAAGACTTGGAATAGTGCGCAACAGTGATTTACGGTGCGGGTTTGACCTGGAGGCAGGCGTCGGCGTTCCAACGTTTTGTTTAGATACAGTTATAGTAACAGCCCCGGCGCAAATACATGTATGGCATAGAAAAAAATGGCCGAGGAGTATCGATAACGTGTTTACTCAAATTACTTTTCCTTCGTTCGATGGCCAGTGATTTTTTGCGGCTGAAGCTCTGAAGGACCTTGTATGTAATTCCTATTGAAAAAGGTGATAGTAGTACCGGCTTTCGCCGATTCGGCGTTTGTTCCACCTCACTTCCAAGAATATTAATCCAAGCACAGCCAAGTGCTGCCAATGCGGCTTCAGAGCAGAGTTCAGGAAGAATCTTGCAATCGTGATGGCCGGTTGCGAAGGCCGAGTTGATTTGAGGTCCTGGTCATGTACGTCCGTATGCCATTGAAATTCAAATTTCTTTCTGTTAACTCATCCCCCAAGCTACTCAAATCCAGAGCCCCGTACGATTGGAATCACTGGTCGTATCATCATCGAGTTTGCATGCTCTCGCACGATAGCATTTGCATACGCTGCACCCGGCGATGGGGCGCATGCACTCATACAGAGGCGTTCCTCGAGGGCCGTGGCTCTCGAATATAAGACATCGATATGAGCCGTCAAGGCTTCGGCACTCATTGGCACTACTGGCGGGGATAGATTGAAGTACCACGGGGATCGTTTCTATGCACTTTTCCATTCACATGTTCTGAACGCATAAAAAGGCTGCTAGACCTATTGTCGATTCTTCACCTGAACTTCACGACCTTCCAACTTCCCATCCATTTTCACCAACCCTCACAATGCGCCCGTCCTTCACTGTCATTTCGGTCGCGCTTGCCAGTGTTACCTCTACTGCACTGGCAGCTCCGGTTGTCCGGTTTGATCTTCTTTGTACCATCAGTTTACATAGCCGTACTAACCCGGTCTGTAAGAAAATCCAACCAACTTGCGGGTCTGCAGACTACCACTCAGGATGAAATTTCCAACCACGTCCAGATCCACAGTAATGATGGTCCTCGGCATTTACCGATGAGCAGCCCCACTCCCAGTTTTGCACCATGGCTGAGTGAAGGCGATCGTCGCTCGATTCACGGTTCCACCCTTGTTCCCTCCCCTGACCTTCGTGTTCCTTCAACTCATCTCAATCTCAGCGTATTCGCTCCCCCGACCTTCGTGTTCCTTCGCCGCAATCTCCGCCCAGGAAGAAAAGAGCCCATCAGGACGGAAAGTGTCTGGGAGTCAGGTGTACCATAATGTAGCATTTGATATACGTTGTCCAGGTGCCTGTAGATCGGACCATGTTTCAGGATGCTCGCCAGGTCCTGGCCGAAGCTGATACTGCAGCCAAACTAGTACTTGGCCGCCGAGATTGACGACGATCATTAGGCTGACACAATAATCCGCCGTTCCTCGTGATTCACGAAAAACGAAGGTGAGACACATTCTACTACGAAACTGAAGCTATTGATGGCAACAGATTTCAACTTGAAGGGAGCATCATGGGGACCGTTTCTATTCACCTGCTTTACCCGTATAAAAGGGCTCCTGAACCTATTGTCGACTCTTCAGCTGAGCTCTTTCCTTCGCACACAAACCTAACTCTTCGGTGCTGGCCACCTCTGACGCCCTTTCTTCCCCAACGTTAACTCCCAACCTTCACGACCAAAGTTTCAACCTCCCGTTTTCATCAACCCTCACAATGCGTCCTTTCACCTCTCTCATCTTAGTCGCGATTGCCAGCGTTACATCTACTTCACTGGCAGCTCCGATTTTCGGGTATGACCTTATTTATAGTGTCAATTCATATAGGCGTGCTCACACATGTTTCCCAGCGACGCGCGCGACGAAACACGAGATACCACACCCCACAGCAGTACGACTCTCGATCCGCATGCGTATCCTGATCGTCGTCCTGAATATAATGTCAATCCTAAATATGCCCCGGGCATCAACGGCCCCGCGGGTGAGGACGTTTCCCGGACTCCTTATCTTGAAAGATGGGTGTCTACCACCAGTTCGTCTTCCTGCCCACCGAAAAAAAGTGGAAAGTGTTTAGGTCGTTGTACCATATTGTAGCTGCATTGAATTAGGCTGTGCATCGTAGTACTGCGTTGCCTAGATGATCCTGTTTCAGCCTGAGGACGTTTGCTCGGAAGACATTTGTTTATAGACATTGTTCGTACAATGCCAGGAATCACATGCGCCAGGAATCCTCAGTACCAATTACGCACAACTCATAATTCCGCCATTGAATTGCAGCATGCTGGGCCGAACCAGGACTCGGAGGTAGACCGTGACGCGTGACGGCTTATGTGGTCAACCCTTGCAATTCGGTCTTTTATAAGCTTATCTATCGACGGACGCAAAAGAAATTGAATTCCCGGATACCATAGAACGAGGGGCTCAGGCTATTCATCATCGTCATCATGCACGATGACGGACACGACTTGCTCGATTGTCGCGGTACATGTATTTTGTCTCCCGATTCACAATCTGCGATAGCACATCGAGTCCGAATGTTCAAGTTGCATCCCTCGTCTAACCGGGCCCGTTCAGCCTGCCTCCTAAAGAACACCACGAATCAAATGTCGTGCCAGTGATTGGGGAGAGGTGTGTGTTTGTTTTGATCTCCGGCGTGGCATTTTATGCATTTTATAGTGTGGACCACCTAAGCTATGTCTTCATTTGGTGCACTGCTTCGCACAGATTGGCTATAGGTATTTTCGCCATTCAATCTCCGAAGGGGTGCTTTGACCAATGTCCAGGCTGGCATGTTGATACCGCCTCCCCAATTACCGTTTCTACAGCGTATCGATGGGTTACAACTGCTGTTCGAACTCAGTATCCTGATTGGGAGGAAGCCGAATGCTATGCTCTGTTCCCTATTGTGGTTTGACTTTCTGATGTGCTGAGGTATTCCGTCCAGCGTCCCTTGTCCCAAGAATCTCAGCAGATCATTGTCCCGGGAGACTATGGATTGTACGCTACGGGTATGTTTTTGTGCCATGTTAGGCTGTGGGATGTTATAACAGTGCGGGAGATGCATCAGACTCGAGGCTTTATTATTTCTTCCCTCCAGTTCATTCGTTTTTTGGAATGGAGAAGACAGTGGAATCAGCGCTCGCCGCCAAGGTATGCCAATGTCGCATGGGATGTGCCCAACTTTCTCTGAAGCCGGGCAGGCGTCATTGGCACCCTCTATCATACAACAAGCACTTACCAGAGATCGGCGATGCATTTTTTCTGGAGTCAAACCAAGTGTTGATTCTGATGCATTGGTTGCAACATGGATATTCCCCCCATTCTTAGGTTACGAGGTAAGCACATATTATGCCCACAATTCATAATCTTTATTGGGCGATGATCAGCTGTCAGACGACCAATGGCTAGAGAATAAGTACTACGAGCATCCCGATGCATGCGATCTAAGCGCATTGATGGTGGTGGAAAATGTCGTATCGTGTCGTAAGGACATTGTTGCCCCCTTTTGGGAAAACAAGTTTGGCGTCGATGTTGATGTATGTACTCATCACTCACCAAATATATGACAATTTCTGATAGACATGATATGTCATAGGATAACTACCGTATCATCATGTTCGAGGGGCCAGAATGCTTGAATGGCGGTGCACCGCTGAAGAGTCATCTCACCCTCGTCGATGGCCCCCATCGACCCAGTGACTGGTTTCTCCGTTTGCACTTTAGGCGGTGTCTTGCTGTCAGCGCGTGTCGCGGAGATGTCACGGAAGACTACGAGGAGCAAGAAATTGAGAATGTTATGGACGAACTCGGCGTATACGATGGCGAGCTGGATACTACGGATCCCAGACGGAAAACCCCATTAGGTGTCGAAGTTTACTCTTACATCATCAGACAGAAACTAGCAGAGTGGGTCCTTTTTTTCATTCTTCTAATCCTTGTCCTTTAAGCATCAAATATATCAGATATGCAAATCAAGGCTCGCCGCTATGTTTACCCTCATGTTTGTCTAGACGTTGCATTCCTTTTACCCTTGACTTGTTTGCAGGTCCGAGTCGCAGGGTGTTGTTGATTGGAGGAGTCGAGGTTTATTGAACGGTAGCCATACCGTGACTCGATTCGTTTCAAGTTATTAGTATCTAGAGGAATCTGAGGAATTCGAGAGGGAATCGTACCCATCGCGTTCCTTTGATTGAACCCTAGATTCTATTCAATATGTGGGAAGGGAGAATCCGGACCAACTTGAATCTGAGCCATTCACGGCGTGTTTCGATCTGCCCAGAGTCCGCCGACTCTGCTATGTCAGTGTAAGTGCCATCACCTCCGAGTCTGCGTCTTCCTGCAATTCCCATCGCCGTCGGTAGCCCGTGCCCGTGCCCGTGCAACTGTCAGTCGCATAAAAGGACCAGTCGCCACTACCATCGTTCGGACGACTATCAATCTAAAATTTTGTTTCAAGTTTTGGTGCTGGCCACCAAACCTAGACTTTCACTCCCTTTTTCTTTGCCATGAAGTTCAAATTTGTCTTTCTCATCACAGCTGTTGCAGGTGTGCTGGGCACACCTGTGCTACGAAACCAGGCCATGAATGTCGACGATGGCCAACCTGAAATCCGGCGAGACTCTTCATTGATTTGAATACACAAAGACGTACTTATACGCCCGACCCCAGTGACTATGTGCTCGTTAGTCGAGGTAATCCGCCCGATGCTTCGAAGGCCCGTAAGCCGGGAGACTTTGACAAAAGTGAGCAAGTTTTCATTTATTTACTACCAATCCTGATGAACTTTTCCTCTCTCGTTTTTCCCAGTCGTACGTTGTCCCGTTGAAGACTGTGACATAGGGGATGAGCTATACTCGAATCCGAGTACCTTGGCTAGGCATATCATCTCTAAGCATAATGGTGACGAACCACTCTGGGATGTGCCGCGTATAGGTCAATGGCTTCCTGTTCTCGAAACGTAGTATCTGCTAAACCTTTCCACCCCTTCCAGTGCCTCCAATCAACGGCAGATTCGGACCAGTGCCACAGTATCGTAGGTGACTTCTTGTACCTGGCGGTAAATGTCTGACGAGTATTTGTGCCCCATCTTAAAGCTGCGGGCAACGGGCGTCGATGTGTGTCGCTTCTCCTTGTCCACTTATAGTAATATCTGACAACACTTTCTGCTCCTGGTAGCCATGGATGCAAACGCTAAGAGTCTGTATTCTTCGTTTGTGTGAAGTAATGTCTGATCAACCTTTCCGTCCCTGCTTAAAGTTGCCAATGATTTCCCTGTATATACTCAGCAATTTGTTGCCCAGCGCATCGACCGAAAGCAGGATCCAGGCGTATGTATGCGGTTTGCTATTTATTCATGTAAAGTAATATAGCTGATACACCTTTCCACCCCTCGTTCAAGTTGCCTCCTTGGTGCAGTCTGAAGGTCCCCAGAACCCATGCATGTTTTTTTCTCCGTTTGTATGACGTAACGTCTGACAGACCTTTCTGTCCCGTGTAGCTGTGCAACAGGGCGCTTTCTGTGAGTAGCTTGTCGTCTATGTTGTTAAATATCCGATAACCTTTCCACTCCCGTTCTAGATACCCGCCAGCGCCCTGCTGCTGCCCAAAAGGCCGCTCGCCGTGAGTAGCCTTTTATCTATGCACCGTAACATCTGACAAGACCTTGTTCAAGGTCGCCCCGAGCAGCCTGTTAACAATCAGCGCCACAATGTCCAGCCCACCCATGCAGGTCGTTGTGTGTGGCTTCTCGCCATTTTCACATAAAGTAACATCTGATAAACCTTTTTTTTTTCAAGCGAAAACGCGACTTACAAGTGACGTTCTTAATCAGTGTAAGCGGCTTCTTGTTCATGACACGTAATCTAACAGCTCTTTCTGTTCCGTATAGCTATACAACAGGGCGCTCTCCGTGAGTAGCCTTTCGTCTTTGTCGCTTGATATCTGACAACCTTTCCGCCCCCGTTCAAGCTGTCCAAGAGGCCGTTCCCCGTGAGTAGTCTTTTGTCTCCGTACAGTAATATCTGATAAACCCTTCTGCTTTTTTGTAGCCAAAAAAAGACATTTAGACCTCAATCTTAGTCGTAAGTGGCTGCTTGTTCATCGCACGCAACATGTGACAAAAATGTCTACTCATTTAGCGGCCCCAAGTTCTTCGGGCTGAGGTTCTACGACATTGATGCTCATGTATGTGTCTTCTCCATGCCACGTAATACTTAACCAGGCTTTCTGCATCTTGTAGAGGCCAGCGCCCTGTTCAAGTTTGAGTTCAACTATGGTGATGTTTTTCAAGGCTGGTATATTTGACAACACTTTCTGTCTGCTAGTGGCAGCTAAAGAACTTCATGTTGGCGGTTCATTAAACTTCATGTTTGTGGTCGGTTGTATTGGTTTTTGACATGGCTCGTGATGTATGTATGTAGCTTCGACTCTGACCGTTTGTGAATATAATAACGACCGAAGTAGGCTTAAATTTCCATCCAGACTTCGAGCGCCGGGACTACAACGCCTACAGGTTCCTATTATCCTATTGTCTCGCTTGGATCACAAAGTAAGTATACAATTACTGTAATATCTCTTGTTACAATGAGAAACTGTACTTAGATTGTGATCTTGTATCAACGAAGGCAGATCTGGAAAACGAGCGGTTCGAGTGCGTGATATATAGGGGACTCGCGTCTCTGCCAGCAGCTGCCCACCTCGAGCTCTCCCTCTAGTCCGTGTCAACTTGTATCGGGTTGTTCACAGACGTCCCCGGTCGGCGGACCAACGGGCACACGCCGGTGTTTGCACCAGCACATGTTGACAAGCCGCATGTTCCGCACTTTCTCTCGGCATCACAAACTTGAAGACCATGAGTGCCGTCGATGCTGTGACTGCAATGCTGAAGTTGGGCAGTGTGAGCGGCAATTTGGCGGACGATGGGTGCCGGTAGTACTAGTATAGGAAAGAGACTGAGGGTGATGGCGGCGGAGATGAGAACGGAGAAATGAACCATGGTATGAGTGAAAATATATGTTGTTGCAAGGTCGAAAGAGTTATACACGGAAAAGGTTTCGATGGTTTCCAGCACCACCAATAAGCGCGTGAAGTGAAGAGCTCAGTGAAGACATGAGAATGGGGTTCAGCATCCTTTTATGTGTTCTGTTAACCACGACGCATGTGAATGATGAATTTATGCAGACGGCTGTCCTGAATCCCGATGTTGAACAGAAGAGTCACGGTAGTACTCTGAAAAACACAGGTGCTGTCAAATTCAGTCAATCGGATCCTTTCCGCGGTACCATTGATGTCGTCCAAATCCTTCAACCGCCAGTCAAATCCGACTGCTCCAACCATAATCGATAACCAGTCTTAAATGTATATCATACACTCGCTTAACACGAATTCAGATGACGAGAATGTAGTTTGGGGTAAGGCGGCCCTCCTGATACATATGAACTGCGGACTCGGACGCGGACTTCCCACTGTACACTCTGGCAGGACATCACCGGCCAGGGGAAAATATGACCCTCGCACTGGCAGCTATGCAATTGTTGCCTCCAAAGATGACGCCATTCTACTCACATACTGCCACCGCCGCCTGACAATTGATCCCAAGTCTATCTGTGGACAACACTTCTCATCCGAGGCAGCCACATCACCTACCGTCGTTTTTGCCTGCACATAGTCATTAGGGACAGTCAAATATGGATTGGCATCATAGCCCATCGTCAAGCTCTTGAACCCCAGATCTCGGTGTGTCTCGCATCTGAAAGACTACGAATGAGTCCTGAGATCGAAGGAATGGATCCTCGCTACGTGGAGGTTGCTGCCGATGTGTTTTGATGCGTACAAGCAGAGAATGAAGTGGTCTCTAAATGTTTTTCCAAATTTCCGGGATCAAGGCGCTGCAGCGCCTTCGAGTTCCTATTATTCGATCACAAGGTGCTGTATACAATTAATATTGTTCTCCCTTGTTACAATGATACATTTTTGGTCGTAATTAGAGCCCAGTGCATACAAAATCCGGCTAAGGTGGTGGTCCCGAGAGCACACACCAATGGTCGCACCGACTCATGTTCGCAAACCACATGCAAGCTTCGATCTCGTGACTGCCAGTGCTGTGGCTGCAACGCTGAAGTTGGGCAATGTGGGAGACAATCTGGTGGTTGTCTGTGCGTACTTCATCGGTGTCCCTTTGTGATGTGTTAATACACCTTTACAGACTGTCGCCGCGAGCAAGATCAGTACCGGTCAATGGGAGCCGCTAGGGCGGGACAGAGACTGAGGGCGATCATGATAGTGGCGGAGATAAGAACAGTGATATGAAACTTTGTATGAGCAGAAATAGCTGTGTTATTGGAAGGGTCGATCCTGGTTGAAAGAAGCGGGGACGGAAAGAGTTTCGATGGTTACCAGCACCACGAGGACGAGTAAATGTGAGTACTAAATCTGTGGTGCAAAGGGCTCAGCTGAAGAAGTGAGAACGAGGTTCATCCCCTTTATGTGTTCTGTTATCACATGTGAAGGATAAATCTGTTCATGATGAAGCGAGTCCCATCGCCTTGTGGCATTCGCGATGCACAAGAGCTCGAGGCTAATCATCGAGTCATCCTGCTCAAGCTTCAGGCCTTGTATATTGTGCCCAACAAGTCATTACGAATCAAGGGGTGTTGATCCTCGCTATACACGGTCTTCATCCCATAGTGTGCCGCCAAATGTGGCATTGTTCCATTCACGGATTCGTCCTATCTGTTGCCCTTGTTTCGTCGCAATGTCTCGCACATTTGCCTAGAAACGTTGCTACGTTCTTTGTTGCGGCGTGTGAGTCCTTTTGTGCATATTTCATCATCAGCATTCACATGTTCTGCGCGAATAGATTCAACAATTACTCCCTATTTGCCGAAAGTCTCTGCTGACTCGGATAATCATGCAGATTACTTTTGCGTCGTCCTGTCACTGATTCAGTACGTGCATTCCTTTTTGAACTCTATTTTTGCTCACTGATGACGTTCTATTTTCAGTCACAAGCTATCCGTTGAAATGCCTCTGATATTGAGATCCCATTTCCCGCCTTGGTTGTACGTCACATCTCAGCGTAGCTGGAGAATATCTGCGCACAGGGCCTCTTTGATTTCGATGACAAGATGCTCTGATCTTGTCGCTTGTATGACCGGCGAAGCCTAATGGCAATGTCGGCTTCACTCAGACCAGATACAGTCACCAATGACGTCCCCCAGTCATCCTACCCAAAACCCTAAATGGGGGTAGAGCGTGATTTGGACGTCGTCCGTCGTCCGGGTGACCGGAAGTCGCATTGGAGTGTGAAAAACCAGGAAGTATGAAGCATTCAGCGCAAACTTTCGGGGAGTATAGCAGGAAAACACATGTGCCTTCCTACGCTCTCCAGCCATGGCATTTTGGGGTTTTATACTGTCAGTTTTCCTTTGCCATGCATGGCGCTCGATCTGTTTTCTGATTGATATTATGTTCCAGATCAATATTTCGATGAATGATTGGAGATCAGGGGATCATTTCTCAACGACTTTTCAGAGCGCGAGTTGAATGATATTGCCTTCTTGTTTGGAGGAGTAGGTGATATCATGGTAGTACGTGCCTTCCAGTTGCCGCCGCCTTTTGGCACTCCATCTCACAAACATTAGTTCGCCATGTATATTGCACGCTGATCAGTATCGTTCGCGGCCTTGCCGTCGCCCAGGCGCACCAAGCTCAGGCGCACACCACACTGCTCGACACCCACCTTGGCGCGCTGGCCCATGATTTCTGTATCATTATGCTCCTGAATGAACTTTGCGGGATAACTGGCGATTCATACATAGTAGCCACAGAGACCCATGGAATATCGTGGCTTTGCCTGCGTGTTGTCATAAACGGTAAGATCAATACGTGGAATTTTACATCTTGAATCTAAATATTATCAAAGCGACAATCGGAAACCCTCAAGTCCTGCCCTCCTCATCAACCCTGATGGCTTGGACCAACCTGGATCTTATCCCTGGCCTCTAAGATACCCTTGATTGGTCTACATATGCCTTTCGCGAACAAACTACATCAGGCACGCTCAACGCACATATGCTACCTGCATATCTTGATAACCCAATCATCGCCCCGGGATACTGCGCTAACATGGAAGACAACATCAAAGAGAAACGGAGCCAAATTGGGGATCTGTTGGATACCCTGGATTCCAAGAAACTTGAGCAGCGGGGTGTGACAGCCGAGTGATTCACCGGAGGGGGAAAAGCGGGTTCCTGCGGAGAGTTTGTTGAAGATGCACATGCACGGGACTGTGGAGGTCAGATCGGCAGCGAGAAACATTTCAAGTTGTTTGTCTCACCCGATCGTCACCAGGGTTTGAGCGGTTGTCAAGGACAATGAGCGGGGCAATGAGTGTGCAGAACCAGGTGAAATGAGCAGACCGCATATCGGCGAAACTTGAAAGCCAATCCCAATCTTGATCGTGAGTGCTTATCATGCCTGTGATCATGAGAGCAGCCATCAACGACTCTATTCCAGGATCGAATCGTCAAACTGAACGCAAGGCAGTCGCGACGGCTTCCAAGCTTGGAAACACCGTCACAAATTTGTGGCATCGCTTTAGCCTTGGTTGGCGGGAACGATCCCCCCGCCCCGTCATATACCCACGTTATGGCGTTCTTTGCTGCACTGGTTGGTCGCAAAGACACAGATCACTCTCGAGTCACTCTACGGAGAATTAACACAGGAGCTGTCGAAGATGGGGTTTGAAGGTTACGGAACATATCTAACGGAGCACGCAAGGGCATACTTGAGCAATGCCCATAGTTTTTTCGAGGTCGCGCAGTCCTTCAAGTGGTGGAGTTGCGACTCTTCGCAGGCACATGGGCAGCTTCATCCCTCAACAACCGGTCCGGGTATTCCTTCTTTTTGGCTTTGTACTTTGCGGTTTAGGCTTTCTCCGTGATGGCTTTGGGGGGCGAGTCTCAAAGCCTCTGCGCGACTATCCGGCTTGCAACGTGGCTTGGCGTGTGCTCAGACCCATGTAGATGGTGCGCATCCGGACGGTCGCTCATCTAGGCTCGTAATCACAACCTGAAGCAAAGGTACGAAATCCTAGTAGAAGGATTGGGGATGGGCCGAGAGTGCACGCACGGTGTAGCAACAGTACGGGAACCCCGAGGAGTATCATAAACAAATGAAATATGAACCTGGTGATCTCGGCGTTAATCGAAACACTGAGGGAAGTAGATACGCCATAAAAGAATGAGTTAATCAATGCGCTTTCAATGCTATAAGCATTGTATTTATGTGCTTGGTGCGAAACACACCACATTTTTTGGAAAGCATCAACACTACTTTGGAAGTGTCAAAGTCATCAATGAGTCCTTTGAAACATCGCTAAAAGAGTGAGTTTTAACGCAATTTTCAGCGCGCGTTCATTATACACTGTTTTTACGTTGTCAAATTCACACCCAGAAGTATGAGTAACTTGTCATTCCGGAAATGTATTATATGTTGGATCCGAGTCAAAACGAGGCACGTAGTTACTCTTTATTGTTCTCTTTTGTATGTACCACCATCTATCCAGCGACCGAGGTCGCCCGCTTATGTTCCGTCCCTTTTGTATTCGCGCGGATCTCATCCGCACACCTGCCTTTATATTCCGTTAGTGTAAACTGTACACCTCAGTCGCTGATACGCGTACTGAGGTGAGTATCTCTATTTACTGTAATTGTATTACATCTGACGACTTCGTAGAGTATCTTAAACTAATAGGTAGCTACTACGAAATATAGTCCCTGATACGCGTACTGAGTGTCTTAAACTAATATTATACATGTATACAGTGTTTTCCAGTGCGCGTTCAGGTGCATTATACACCGTTTTTACGTTGTCAAATTCACACCTAGAAGTATGAGTAACTCATCATTCAGTTTGTTCTACCCGGCATTCGTTTTGTCTGTCCACTCGTGCCCATTCTCCTCGTCCATGTCGCACGTTGGTGTGTCGACTTGCGTTCACGTTGACGAGGTGCTGGCGTTGAGGGGCCCGGGGCAGCCGATTCCTTATCCCCTTGTTCCGGACATCGACGGTTGGCTGCCAGTTATGGCATTGTGTCCGCGCTGGCATTTGCTGTGCCTACTTACCTGTGGCACCGACCTCCACTCGCTCTCCACGCTTTCTTTTCGACTCTCCACCCATTTCAATCCTCCTGAAGTCCCTTGTTTGCATCCATTGTCAGTCATTCGGCTGTTTTTGGCGTTGACGTGGCGCTGTGGGATAGGGATGTGGTGGTGGTTGAGGTGTCATTATGCCAGGCTTGCGTGCATGCTTGGGCATCGTCCTGACATGGGTTTGGCCGCGTATCAGACTTGCATACATACCGGGGTGTTTTTCCATACAGCGCTCCTCAGCACCTGCATATGGGCGGCCCCTCACCCCCTTTCATCTTTTCATCCATCCTCCCGTTCCTGTTTCCTCTACGGTCTCCTGGTGACATTTAGTTTACCTCAGCCTCCCGACATGAACATTGGTCTTGCGGCATTTGGGTTGCCGTTGCACCCTTACCATGTCCCAGCCGCTTTCCGCGATGACGCTTGGGTTGTGACTTGGCGTTGGCTTCACCCCCTCGAGCCGAGTATGGTCGATTGCGTGGCCGTTGGGACTTGTGTTGTTCGGATTGAATGTGTGGTGGTTGGGAACGAGTGCAGGCAGTTTTTGCCATGTCATCGTGTGGTTTCGTTTTGGTGAGTGAATGGAAGTGTTGTAGTTGGGGAAGGAATAAAATAAAATGAGCAATGAACAATTTTAAGATGAACAACGAACAACTCCCGCAATTGTGTCTTGTCCCTCGTGAACTGGGCGGAAATTTCTGATACAATGAGTGCATATATGCATATATTTGGTGGAAAAAACCTACTTTGAGTCGAATGTACCTTCCTCGATTGCCACTGAGGCCCGTTGCGTCTTGAATGTTATACCCATGTGGAGGAGATCTTCCAGGCCCTTTTGGTTGTGGGATGAGCTTTGACTTGGGCTCAAGCTTGGGAAGGTGTTTCTGAGTCGGGGCCGCATCAGTTTCTCGTGAGTCGTTTGTTCTGTCTTCTGAGCCTGACTCTGGTGCAGCTTGTACTCACATTGTAGTTTACACATAAGTGCATCAGCCTGGACCATTGCGGCCCTCAAAACCTTGGTCTTGCCTGACATGAAAGTGGGAAGCATAAGCCGCTAGGATCACGTGACGGGCCAGGCCGAATTTGACCAAGTGCAGTACTTAAGTTCTGTCACTGTAGGCTGATGTGCTTGACCTTCATTATGTGGGGTGGGCCATTATTGACAGGAGCAAAAAGTTGGCGTACTGTGTAGGGGACTCGGAATCGGAGGCTGATGCTACTGTAGAGTTACTGCAGAGCATATGCACATCTCAAATGTATAATATTGTACACGCATGCAGAGTGTGATGCGCTGATATATATATTGTATCACTTACTACACGTTGATAAGTCTCGATCTCCCCTTACCCATGGCCCCACTAATATATGAGTTAATCACCTTAAAGTCGGTGAGAAACTTACTATTACACTATCGGAACCAGCGCACGAAAAAGGTGAAATTATCAGATAATTAGCTAAAAGTGATGAGAAACTCACCATTAATGTTATGTGTTAATGGCAACCGAAACGAGGTGAGAAAGTCATTGCGAAACGGCGAGAAACTCAGCAGCACTGTTTTGGCGGTGCAAAAATCACGTGTAGTAATAAACACCGTTTTCAAGTGTGACTAACTCTAGTGACAAATTCACCACTTTTGTGACTTCCGGTGACAAATACACTACTTTGGGATGTATTTACTTCCCACAGTGGAAATATGCTGTGTCACGTCTTGTCAGCCGCAGTGGTTGCATCGCTGCTGAAAGAAATGAGCGGCCAGTGCTGTTATGTATATCGCCTACTTTCAGACGGTTTCGCATCTGATACTTCAGTGGTTTATCCGCAGCAGGTCGTTTAAAAAGGAATTACCCCTTGCCAACACGATAACTATCATAGCGTCAAGCAAATGTAATTTTAATCACCACCACCACCACAGGAGAAACAGTTCCAAATTCTACCATGCGGACTGTATGTGACCCTTTCAACGCCCACGATGTTCCCGTGAACGTAAAATTCAAGTCTGACTTTTCTCCTCCTCTCTCTTGTCGCCATGACGAAGTCGGTATATTGATATCTAGTATTATCCCTTTTGAACTGGTCGGCTCTGCGCTGGATTGTTGGTTTGAACGTTTCGGCGATAACCAGGCCGTCAGGCCCGAGCTGGTATTGGACCTGAACCTCAATCTGTAGACCAACATATCAACACATCATGTAGGATCCCCAACCGCGGATAATACGAACTCCGGCGACAGCAGAACTGCCAACGCGCTGAGGGGTGGTGGTGTAGGGATCAGCAGTACTCTGCAAGGTCACGGGTAAGGTCAACGTCAACGTCAGTCTTGAAACCCATAAACTTGACACTGGGACTCGCCTGCATTGGGATTGCGCGGACAGTCATGAAAAGCAACAGAGCGGCGAAAAAAACATGGATAGCGCGCATTGTCACGGTTGTGGTAGAATAGATGAAGACGATGGAAATGGGTTCACGAGTGACCAGCACGGTGAACGGTGAACGGTGAATGGGAGGTCGACTGAGGAACCTTTGAGATGAAAAGCTTCAGAATTTATACCATGGCAAAAGGCAGAAGGCGAGACATGTACATGAAAAAAAAAAAAACATAGAGCCCGGAGGACCGGTTTAGCCAACCTGATAGTCGCATCGTGACCACAAAGTGGGCTCATTTTTGGTTCTTCCGAGGAAGTCGAAGTTTTCTAGAGAAAAAAATCGCAGGAGTCCTCAGCGACCGTTCAGAACCACGCAGTTTGTCAGAAGCCCGTGCTCCCATTATATCGGCCCTGGTTTTCACGACGAGTGTCCAGAGTTCAGACACCACCAGCATGGGCGGCGCTGGGAGTAGTGAGTCGTCGCGCAGTGTGTAAGCTGCGCCAACGTCCGAGCCCGACTACTTTCTAGGTGATCTCTCAACCAAAGTTCAAGTTATTGTGATATTCGAGATATTGGGTCCTGCGATCCGTCGTGCTGGTGGCCAGACCAGAGCTTAGACACCGCCCACATGGGTGTCGCTGGTAGTAGTGGATGGCCTTCTCCGAGTCGTCGCGCAGTGCGTAAGCTGCGCCGACGTCCGACCGGTCCTTATCCTCCCCGGCGGATCACTTAACCAACGTTCAAGTTATAGTTCCCAATGATATTCGAGAAATTGGGTTCTGCGCTCCGTGACGCGTCCTGGCAGTGCGATTTGATAGTATGTTCCGTTGAGCGCCAGTGTACGAAGGGAAGGTATCTTACTCATTTCGGTGGATAGAAGAAAAGGAGAGTCGACGCGACGAGGAGGAAGAGTAGAGACTCGGAAATATTGGGGAACAACAAAAGTTCTGAGGAGGAAACGGTGAGCTCGAAAGGAAAGTGAGAACCTTGAGTGTAACAACCAACACCGAAGAGCCACACTAGCTTACAAAGCCATTGCCATTGCTCCATCGCCCGCTTCCTCCACTGCGCTCCCAAACTACCACCCGCCAATCAATCAATCAATCACAGCCGTCCTCGGTTCCATCCCCGCCGGCCCCCGCATACGAGCTTAGCGCATGCGCATAGACATACCCCGCCCGCGCCAATACCGCTGCTCCACCAGCCCCACGTCCGTCAGCATCAGGGCCACCCGAACACGCGCCGGTCCTCGATCGTCCAGCAAACCCGGAGAACCGGTCTAGCCAGCTGCCAATAGGCCCCTGATACTAGTAGTTGGTTTGCCGCATCGTAACAAGGTGGGCTCATTTTTTGGTTCTTCCGAAGTTCACTTCGCGCGCCAAGCACGATGGCGAGCAGCATACGATAACCATAAGCTTTTGTCACAAATTTGAGATTTTACGTAATAATAATGATAAGTCATTTAAACGCCACCCGCCGGCGAGACACGGGCATTTCGACTTCGCACAAATTTGGGGGGCGGAATGGTTTTACTGCCCAATGTGGTCTGATGTCCCGCCACCACCGCCGGCGAGACAGTTCCAAGTCTTCCACCTGGCGTACTTTTGGGGAGTACGTTGTACGGAATGAGTTTCCTGCCCAACGTGGTGTAATGTCCCGAAGCCTGGTCAAGAAATTGAATTTCGACTTGATTGCCAGGTTTAATTCTTGTCGCTAGGGCGAATCCACAATTTTGAAGTCCATGTTCCCTTTTGTAACTCTCGACTGTGGACTCGACTATTGATCTGAACGCTGGGTCGATAGGCAGGTAGTCAGGCGGACTGGAGAATCCGACCACAGTCTAGACCAACATATTAATACATCACGCAGGATCCCTAAACCGCGGATAATACGAACGTGAATGGGAGCCTCAGGCTGCTTACGTGTAAACCAACCGCGGGCATACAGGCCAGTGGTGGTGGTGGAGTAGCGACTCTGCAAGGTCACGGGTAAGGTCAACGTCAACGTCAGGCTATAAACGTAAAACTGGGACTCACGGGCAATGGAATTGAACCGACAGCCATGAAGAGCGATAGAGCGGCGAAAAAAACATGGATGGCGTGCATTGTCACGGTTGTGGTAGAATAAATGAACAAGATAGCAATGGGTTCACGAGTGACCAGCACGATGAATGGTGAATGGCGGATGGGAGTTCAACTGAGGAACCTCTCGGATGAAAAGCTTCAGACTTTATACCATGGCAAAAGGGAGAAGGCACGTGAAAAAATTAATCAACATAGAAGCCCGGAGGACGTCCGGTTTAGCCAGTTGCCAACAGGCCCCTGATACTAGTAGTTGGTTTGCCGCATCGTGACAACAAGGTGGGCTCATTTTTGGTTCTTCCGAAGTTTTCTTGAGATGAAGTTCTTGCCGTCGTGGGTCAACCTCGGCGTCAAGCACGACTCGGATCGCGAGCATCAGATATGCATGGAACCTTGGTAACACGATAATTATCATAGCGTCAACAAATTTGAGATATCAATAATAACAAGTCATTTAAACCGCCGGCGAGACAGGTTCCAACCCTCCTCCCTCGGGCGTGGCGGAGTATGGAATGTGTACAGTGTCCAAGCGCTCGGCCTCACTCATGGTACGCCCGGCGAAAAAGGTAATTATGACGTCATCGCCAGCCGGTCTGGTTGCCGTTGCGATTGGGCTACCTCGAAGATGACGTCGTTCCACTTTGATCCTTCTGACTGCGGCGCCGACTGTTGATCTGAACACACCGTCGATAACCCGAAGCTGGTGGCCATCCGCGTCATGGGTGGGGTATATGATCTCAGTCTATAGACGAACATATCAACACATCATGCAGGATCCCTAACCGCGGATAATACGAACTTCATGGGGGCGAGAATGGGGAGGACTCTGACCACGGGTGCAACTGCCAACGCAACCGCGAGCATACAGGTCAGTAGTGGTGGAGTAGCGACTCTGCAAGGTCATGGGTAAGGTCAGCAGTCTTGAAACCCATAAGCGTAAAGCTGGGACTCACGGGCAATGGGATTGCGCCGACAGTCATGCAAAGCGACAGAGCGGCGAAAAAAACATGGATGGCGCGCATTGTCACGGTTGTGGTAGAATAAATGAGGAAGATAGCAATGGGTTCACGAGTGACCAGCACGATGAATGGTGAATGGTAGATGGGAGTTCAACTGAGGAACCTCTCAGACGAAAAGCTTCAGACTTTATACCACAGCAAAAGGCAGAAGGCACATGAAAAAAAAAATCAACCTAGAGCCCGGAGGATCGGTCTAGCCAGCTGCGCCAACAGGCCCCCGATAGTTGATTTGTCGCATCGTGACAATAAGGGAGAACTGTGTCATTTTTGGTTCTTCCGAGGGATTCGATTTTTTAGAGAGAAAAAATCGATGAAGTTCTTGCCCTCGTGGGTCAAGCACGATCGCACCTCAGGCCCAGCGGCATGATGCATGATTGTTCAGAACCACACAGCTTGTCAGAAGCGCTTAGGCCCGAGCTCCGATTATATCAGTCCTGTCTTTCACGAGGAGAGTGTCCGGCCAGGCAGAGCTGACTCGGAGACACTGCCAACTTGAACAATTGAACATGGGTGTCGCTGGTACTTGGTAGATGGCCTTCTCCGAGTCGTCGCGCAGGGTGCAAGCTGCGCCGACGTCCGAGTCCGACTACTTTCTGGATGATCTCTCAACCAAAGTTCAAGTTATAGCGATATTCGAGAAATTGGGTTCTGCGATCCGTCGTCCTGGTGGTCAGACAAATTTGAGACTTTATTATTAATAAACACCACCACCAGCGAGACAAGGTTCAACTCTTCCTCTATCTAGCAGGTCGGGGTTCGTATGGAATGCGTCGAACGCCCAAGTGGCCTCCCGCATGATGCCTGTAAAAGTGAATGGTGACTTGATCGCCGGGCGCCTCTCTTGACGCCGATGGTGGGCACGGCTGTGTTGGTGTGGGGGCAAGGTAGGTGTTGGGGGTTGAACACAACTGTCTCGTGTTCAACCCCCCTTATTACTGTATAAAATTAATACATATACTATTAATATGCATTTGTAGAGTAATATATGTAGTTACTCACCTTGATTGCCCACGGTTACCGCTTTCTTGAGCGGTTGGTGGAGTCTTGAGGTGGGTGGCTGAGTTCGAATTCGGTGGCTGAGGCCAAGTGTGTGTGAAAACAAACACACCTGTGGGCTGAACAAATTGCAAAACTCAGGCAAATTGCATAATAAATAATATTATAAGTAAAATAGTATGTACTGTAAGTACCAGCTTAGCGGTCGGCTCCGGCTATACCTAGAGGACCAGTCGCAGCCGCAGTCGGTGCCCAGCTGCCAGCCAGCCGGGCATCAACTGGCTTATTCTCAGCTCAACTGCCAGCTTCAAGCTGCTGGTAGCTGCAGCCAGACCAACACTATTCACCATTGTCTTCATGGTACCAGCCCTGGCACCTGGCCATATGTGCCACCGATTGTAAGCTTCTCGATATTTGTCCCTGGTGGTAAAGTGTTGAGCAAGGTCTCAGTATATCATGCCGATGCCGAGAGTCCACAGCTGCACCGATGCATACCCAAATGATCCCCTGCTGCTTTTCATCAGAAGTGGGCCGAGGAGAAACCAGTCCAGAGTGTCGACGAACATGAACAAGTCACCGCTGTCAAATGAGTTTGGCACGGACAACCACCCATAGGTCCATGATAGCCACTCTGGCTGTTCCACCATGGGGCGACCAACAGGTGTCTCCTTAGGCTGAGCCCAGTAGATCAAGTCAGAATCTTTGCAAGGTGGTTAGATTGTTGGACAGACCTCAAATTCCTCCAATCAGCATATCAATTTGTTCCACCAAGACGTCAGACACAATGTCCGAAGGAATGCACATTTGTTGGAGGCCTGTGCTGGCACTACCAATTGGGGCAAGATTAGGGTGCCATCATTAAAGGTTTCTAGTAATGAGATCATTGTCAGCAGCATGTTAGATAGCCTGTGAATAAATCTGGCATACTGTGCAATTTGGCCCTGTTGCCCAGGTGTTTGTTGGCCGAAGGTGGGCCACCAAGGATAGAGAAGTCATATTCCTCGGCATCATCGGACTCATTGGGGGGACCAGATGAATCCTCATGATGTTTGATGTCCAACAACATGTCAACAGCACTAACCACCTTCTCTTTTCTCTTTGCTGCTGTTGGTGTTGGTGTTGGTGTTGGTGTTGGTATCGGTGCCAGTGTGTGTGCTGGTGTGTGTGTTGGTGCCGGCATGGGATGCCGGTTTTTCTTCAGCTTGGATTTAAGTGGCAGTGTTTCTGCTTCACTCGCTTCTTGATCAGTGTTGTCCTCTGATACTGCTCTCTGCTTTCCCTTCTTCTTCTGCAGTCCTGCAGGTCCAGCCTCCTCCTTTAAACTCACTGCATTTCTGCTTCCTTTCTCACAGTCCTTCGCCAGGAAACCAGAAAAACAGAAAGGCACCAGCTTTGCATGTTTCCTATCCTGCCAATGATCAATGATTGTTCGGACATCTTTTGCAACAAGCCTTGATGGCTCCGCAAGTTTCATCCTTGGGGGCAGGAACTGCTCTTTGATGAACTCTCGGATGTCCTCATTTATAGCCACCCAAGGTACTGAGGCTTTCTGATTCCCGGAACCAACCCCTGTATATGCACAATGATTAAATCTTCAACCTTGCATATCATGTTGATACTCACAATAATGTGTGGTCAGATAGACCCTGATGAAGTCCTTCTGCCATTGCAAAGTCAGCATGTCCTCGGCATCAAGTACAGGCAGCCGAGGGTAGTCATGGCTGTCGGAATTGAGCACAATTTGTTCCTGATGCTTCTTCTGAGGCCGAACATCATCAGAATTATCTGCTGACTGACCCTCGGCATGCTCTACATCTGTTTTCCACAAGTTATGTCCATAGGTTCACAGACACAGACAAATGATGGTTTCCTTACTGAAATATGATTGTGCATATCTTGTCCAGTGCCTCATCAGGCCTGCCTCAGTCTCCCATTTCGGATATGCCTCGGTAAATGTTGTGTGCTCGGCATTGACTCCAAATTCATGGCTGTGTCTTTATCTTAGTTATGTCTCTGATCTGAAGGTACTTACGCAGCATATGAGACAGTCCCTGTTGTGTCTACATGAAAACTAAGCACCAAAATCTTCATACCGAGCTCTTGGTGCATCCTGCTGGAGAATTCCTTCATATACTTCCAGCCGTACTTCTCAGCCGACCTGACAGGTTGAGGTAAGTTATTTGCATCTTGGACATCGGCTTCTGGGCACTTACACAGCTTGAATCTCCTTCAGCGGCATCGTCTCATTCCATTCCCTCGCAGTCTCCTCATATTTCTCTAATTCTTCTGTCGAAAGGGAATCGCAGAGGGTCTTGAGGCCTGCTTGATACTTTGCAAAATATGCCGATGTTCCTGGAACCGATCCTGACAGCTGTCAGACAGCCTCCTCCAGTTCCTCCTTCTGTTCAAATGCAACAACATGTCGGTATGTAAATCTACATATTTTCACCAGCTTCTTTTCCTTCCTCTGCTGTCCATTATTATACATCCACATTTTTACCCTCTGGTAACGTCATCAGTGACTCAGTGCACCAAGTCCTCAAATACTCACCTTCCTCATCTCTTTCCTTTCCGGCTTTGTCAAGTTCGCCTTCTCCGCCAATACTGCATGTGCAGCCTTTTTTACTACTTCCCTCTTATCCCCCTTGGAAGCCTTCCTGAATTCTGAGAGGAACCCTTTGATGAGTGCTACTTGGTGTTGTGTGAAAATTGTGGAAGGCATGGCAGGACGGGCTTTCATTGAAGGTGAGTATGAAATTTGCTAAAAATTGGTGTGGTAGCAGTTACAAGTCGTTTCCAAATGTCTGTACAAAACTGTACAGTTGTCTACACCGAGGGATTTCAATAAGGGGGCATCCTCTTGTATTGCAGCTGAATTCTTTCCTTAATCAGAATGCCGAACACCGGCGGCCCATCCTGCCTTGCCAATTTAGGCTATTAAAGGTACACTTCTCAGCTCCATGAGGAAGTCAATACATTCCATGGCACTGCACATAGCAACGAGTCGTGCCAAAGCATCCGAGTAACTTGACTCTGAATTAAGTCTGCTATATCTACCATCATGGTGAAACACCACAAGAGAAAGGCCATTAACACCGTGCAAAGGGTAACATGGG
>QLPF01018747.1:0-11270 GCA_003314045.1 Hygrophorus pudorinus | reverse complement strand
TCAATTGCAGAGCTACTAAAACGCAGTGCTGCAGACACTTTCGGTTTCTTCCCTGCATATCCAGGACTCCTCCTGAACTCGGGACGATACAAAGTTGTCAGATTGCTTGGTCTCGGACAGTTCTCATCCTTTGCTTTGTCGTTCCCCCATTGTCTACTGACCTCGGCAGCTTCAGACGAACTGCCCCAAAGAAGCGGCTTCCACTGCATACCGTCAAGATAACTTTGCTTTGTGCTCTTGAGCGATTGCACCGCATCGGTATTATCCATACAGGTTGGGCATAGTACCTGCTCAGTTCGAGCGTTACTCACCGCTTGTCTCCTTATCAGATATCAAGCCTGATAATATTCTGTTTAACATAGGCGAAGACCCTATTTCTATGGAAAGCGACCTTGCAGCTGACCCACCCGTGATTGACGGAGAGGTGGAACTCAATGGAACCGTGTACCCGGTTATGCTTCCGCAGCCGCTGGCGCATGATTTCACATGGAATGACACCGCGTTGTCCGTCGAACAATATGATTTTGTTTTGAACGATATTGGACATGGTGCGTTTTTTTCATCCTCCAAGTATCACAGTCAATAATGTTCAGTATCGCACCAGCCCAACTGGCAAGCGACCCATCGACATATGATTTGAGCACAGCGTTTGCCTTGCGAGCGCCAGAAGTCATCCTTCATGCTGGCTATGGCACCAAAATCGATATATGGGCTATCGGCTGTCTAGTCTGTCTTTTCCTTCCGTCGTGATGTTAACTGATCTATATCCAGACTTTTGAACTATTGACAGGCCTTTGGGCCTTCCATCCCAAAAGCAGTGCCGATTTCGAGCTCGAAGACGACCATTTGGCGAGGATGATGGGGTTGACTGGCGAAAAGGGGCCTCAATCTCTACTTGCAAAAGCAGAGTCGGGAAAAAAAATACTTTGACAATCACGGTGGTATCTGCGTTCTCTTCGTCCTTGCAAGTTCTCACTGTTGTATGTAGGTAACTTGTTGCGGATCGAGCAGCTTGTCCCTTTAGGGATAGAAACGACGCTGAAGGATGTCAGCAATCTTGCTGATTATGATATATCTCGGAGTTTATTCGGGCATGCTTACGCTTGGACCTCGACGACAGACCGACTGCCCTACGACTGTTGGAGCATTCGTGGATGAAAGGGGCGGAGGTGTGCCGAGGTTATCGGCCAGTTGTAGTGTAGCGAGAGTATGTCAGCCAGCTGACCCCCCGCCTTTTGTAATTATGCTTGAACAGGCATGCATCGATCTAGTCAACAGACTCGGAATTTGACTACTTAGTATGCCCTCTCTGATGCCGGGTCTTGAAACTCAAGATCATCCGTGATCCTGGAACAACGGAGGAATGGGTAGTATGTGACCTTTACAGCGCCAATTCGAAAGTCGGCAATGGGCAGTCTCTCGTGTTTCAGGACTCAGCGGACTTCTAAGAGATGCAAAAGGGCCAACGGGCATCCGAAGAGAGACACACAGTGTTCGCGGATCAATGGTATGCTCTGAAATGAGACCTTGTACCCAGTTTCTACTCGACATCTGATCTCAAGGACGTACCACACGACAATAGCTGCTTTACATACCCCCTCTTGACAATGAAGACACCGAATCAGCATCGTTACTACGAGATCTTAACGTCTCCGTATATATGCGAGCTTGCTGAGTTCGGTGGTTGTGAAAGTGTCCCGGAGGTGTTCGGCTGGGCCGGTGTTCCAACTATCGACATGGAGCAAGTTCTGCAATAATAACAGAAAGTTCAAATAACAGAAACATCGTCAACTTGTCAACAACACCAAAAACATACCCTAATCGTTCACATACCTAGTTTGTGCCTCGCATGTCCGCAGTCAGTTAGCGAGAAAAAAACAGCTTCGAATTGAACTGCAACAGAAATACAGTAACCGGATGATTACCTCTCTAAGCTCCATCTTAGAACCCGCGTCCCTTTCACGATGACAGGAAGCACACTCAACGGCCAAAGTCAGACTCGGAAGAAGATTGCCTTTCAACAACCCCATACTCACCGCCTGTAGGCAACGTGTACCGTGGTCTTCCAACAGCACTCAAAAAGGCATTGATAATACCTCCATGCGCAGTGATAGATATGTCTGGCCCGAAATAGCAAATCAATGCACACCAATTGATAAACAAGTTGAATAAAATGCACAAGTTTCTGTACCCGTCCGTGAATATCTGATCAAGGACGAGCTTTGCACGAAGGGCCACATGCTCCTTTGTCTCTCGACCCTCTGCCGTCCATAGCGCGTCCTCCTCGCTGAAGGACTTCTCGACCTCAAAGCGCGGAAACTCGATGAGGATGTGCGTTTATCACACGTGTGCAAACCGTATTCTTCTCGGCAATTCTATCAGATGTAAGTATTTCGCTTCTGCGACGTTATCTACCGAAAATGTTATCAACAGGACATGGAATCAGGATGAAATACACGTACGGAAACCTTCGCCGTGTCTCGCCAAGAAGAACACTTTGTACGATGTGTCATCATCAGCGTCTACGTTGAGAAAATCGACCTTGTACTTGAACTTGCTGCGCCGATCCGGAGAGTCGTCTAACAGACCGAAACGAGGTGGAACTTGTACAACGTAGCCAGATCAAACATATTCCCACATCGCCACCACTGCGGTTGCTCACGGCGCCAATTGAGGCAGGATCAACGTTCGGACGATCCTGGGCAAAGAAACCGCCCACGGTCTATACGCGGAAAGTTCAGCGTGGGTGTCCGCATCGCAAATACCGCGTCCTTTACCTGGTATGCTATCTGAATATTGGTTCAGAGTCGGATATCAAGATATCCCTGGCACGAGCCAGTGCTCTTGGTCATGATCTTTCTAATCCCAGGCGCCGGGCATTTGGACTCTAGCATGTAATCGAAGACTGGAGAACTTGAACAGCCGCTTCCCAGTGTGTGGCTATTGCGATACCCATCGAAACCACCACGCCTAACATGGAGGAGTTCCGAAACAACAACAGAAAGCAAGTTGAGAGCCTGGGGATCTCATCATAGGATCTCAACATTCGATCCCCCGCGCAACCAGACAGAAACCGCAATTAATTACACACCTCGCGCCCGCACAGACACCGCCCCCCCCGCGCGCGTGCATCACACCAACACCGCGAGTGCCACCACCGTGCAGTGTGCGTTAAGCGTTGTACGCTGAATGCGATGGCGTCGTTGGCGGGATCGTGTCTAGTCGATGCTTTAGTACTCTTATTATTAATATTCAAGTCGTCGCCACACACATTGTTGCGCCGTCGTCGTCCGTCGAGCTCGCGTCGAGTTTCATGTGCGCAACGTAAGGAATTGATACCCGTTCCATCACACGACGGCGCAGTTGCAGGATAGCGAATCATAGCACAACTCGCGTCCTCACGAGAGTCATGCGGAGAGGAAAAATGGCCAAGATTTAGGCCGCGGCGGGGGTGGCGTTGCAGCGAAGACAAAGAGAAAGAACAAGAAAGAATGGTGTGCTGCATGGCGGTTGAAGGTCATATGACTTTTGAATTCTCACGGTCATCGGGATGGCCACGGTATAGGCTATAGAAGTTCGCTATCTAATTAAAAAGCGCCGGCGAGTTTGACATCTGTCATGATCAGGCTGTGAGCACAGATCGCAGGGTCCACTCCAAATCAATGCCACTCTCACCTCGTTGTATAGTCATTAGCAGCTGCTGTCATAATAATACCTAAGCCGTCGTCATAGCCGGAATACAACAATAATAACGCACCAGCCGCTCCGATTCGCTCATCTGCGCGACGACCAGCACCTCGTCGTGCCGCTCCCCGCTCACGAGGAACGTGCTCAGCTGCAGGTTCATCTAAAACCACATTTCAGCGCAATGATTATGAATAGCGAGAACAAGACGTACGCTGAAGGCAGAGAGGGCGTCATCCAGAAGCTTCTGCAACTCATCAATCCGACTCTTGTTAGTATCCTGCCGCGCATAGCCTGCAGCCGCGTTTGGTCTTCTTGCTCTTTCATAAAGTCGATGACATCACCAAATATCCTGTCACAGATTCCATCAACACTCAACAGCACCGTAACCCTTCGTCTGTCTGTAGATATCATGCACCGATTCCGCAGCTCGCTTCGCAAGCCGCTTGCAATTCGTCCGGTTTCTCTTTGCTTTCTGGTGGGGATGTGCGATGTGAGAACCCCGCACAGTTCGATACGGAAGGGAAGAAAACATCCAACCTGGCTCATCTCGACTACGGTCAGCACTGCTGTTGCGGCGGACTTCAGTGGTGGGAAGGCGTCCGCTGCGTCGCGGACCGCCCGCAGTGTCACGTCCATGGCGGCTAGAGCGTCGCTGGTGTTCTTTCTGCGGAGGAAAGGCATGGGTGAGAGACGAAGGCGACGAGGTGTGATGGGGAAAGTCAGAGGGAGACACGAGGCTTTGGAGGGACAGCCATGGGTCAGTGCTGCAAGCGCTCGGGCGGGCGGCTGTACTAGTAAGAGTCTGGGGACACCTTGATGTGTTTTTTTTAGGTCAGGTTGGGATTACTGGACAATTGCAGTATATACCTTCAACGTCCGTGTGCGAGCTTACACGTGTGGGGTCATGGATGGTAGACTAACAGCGTGAAAACGTGACAAACAAACTTCTCGCTCTGACAAAAATGGAAACCAAGCCGTACCCTATCACCGCTAAGCATCACCACTGACCAAGAGCTTGGTAAAAATGAAGTTGTGTCGTAAGGGTACAGTAGGGGGTTTCTTTCGGACAACAAACGCACTAGTATGAATCATGGCGAACCGCAGGTTCTGTTGAAGTTCGACGTTCTACCGTCAGTCACATTCGGCGGCTGAGTTGTAGTCGCGTGTGTTGATGGACAGGTGAAACAAGACACGATTTCTATTAAGCCAAAGCCTGTCAACATATGGCTATCGTATACCAGCGAGGGAGAAACATTACCAGCAGGGCCGCCGTGGGATCTCAGGAGAATGCACCGTGATATTCTGCTCAGTGATAAAAGCACGTTGGTGGAACGGTTGATCTCCAGACTGCCTTTCATCCCCGTTGAGCATCCAACCCAGTCAGTGCCTCCATCGTGTTTGGTGGCCGCTGTGCTGACGACGTCCTGTAAACAAACTATCAAGATTCAAGACATCACCAAGACATCGACAGCAATACGTACATCATGCGCATTTCATCAATCGTCATATCTGCCCTTGCGCTCTTTGTGTCCGTAGCCTCTGCCGCTCCGGGTCCTGAACCTGATGACGCGAGGTGAAATGATATCCTTGCACAAGAAGCTGTATAAAGCTGATGTCGGCATTGGCGTTCATAGCCAACTTGAACCGGCGGTTCGTCGTTCCTTCTCAGAGTGAGTCTATTTGCCCCTCGATGCGAGCTGTAGGAATTTCATCAAGTCGCTGATGACATCCTTCATGAAAAAGGGATCGTAATGCACCGCCAGCTCGTATGGACACATATGTCATTCTCAGCAAGGCCGTAACATCTCACGACGAAAGGCTTGCAGTCACCTTCAACGGTCTGGGACAATTTGTGACGGTGACTGCTTACTCAGACCAGGCTTTCCCAGATGACACCCAGAAGGCATGTGCACCATGTCACTCCATGTTGCCGGCACATTGACTGTATGACCATTCGAAAGTGGAAACTTTTTAAGGGGGGTCGCACCGATATAGTGCCTATTTTAGCTACCAACCTTGAGGCTGCGACGGTCAATTTCGAAGGAAACCCTCTGTTAGCGCTTATCAATAACAACAGGGCCCTCAACTGGATTTTGACGCCAGATTACGGTGAATACATGTATGTTTCCCCCACTCGTACATGACGACTACTCGTAAACAAGAAGAACTAACCCAACCGTGCCTCCGCGCTTAGTATTAAAGCTGCTGCCATCCGGCCCGGGGGCCAGGCCCTTGTGTGGGCAATTGAGCCCGCTAACGGCGCAAAGGTGAGCTGCACAGTGGCAATATAACGACCGCACGCTTTTACTGATCCCCCGGCCGTGTAGATCACCCTTCAAAACTACACAGGCGTACATGCCGATATGTACTCGTGGGAAGTGTTGATTCCTCGGAACAGTGAATAACTTTGGGTGTCTATATTAGAATCGAATTGTGCTGTGGCTTCTTTGTTCTCGTTATTTATTTATTGTGTGCTCGTATGCCGGCAGAAAACTCGAATTTGTTATGAGTTACGAGTCCGGAGTTTACGTAGGAATCTAGTTTCGTTCCATGGCGCGGGACGGTCTGAGCGGAGTTTGAAGTTGGAGGCAAAAAACAGCATCCTGCCCCCTATACATCATGACCCACATGATTGCATTTCCTAGTGCATTTTGACCGCAAGGGGTGGGAATCAAACTTGAACACTCTGAGAATGCACAGTTCCATGGATGTCCCAAATGAGTGCTCGGAACCAAGCTACATGGATCTGATGGACATTTGTTGGAATGCACCACCAAAAATTCCCAATGCTGACACAGGGATGTAAGGTGAGAAATTTTTTTGAGTCATGTTTCCAGACTGTAGAAACCTTTTTCGACACACTCAAAGTTTACCAATTTGTTCAATGATATATCTGGGCATAAGACCTGTGCTGGATATTATGCCAGAATAATCACACAAAAATGGTGTGATGAGCCATAAATTAAATGTTGGCTGTTCCATGTTGGCTCAACCTTGGAATGCTAAGGTTGACCTAGCATTGGCCCAATGCTTGCCAGTGGGTCAACCTGACTTCAAGTTGGATTTATTGCTTTACTTATATCAATATCAATAGTGTCAGGGTGACACCAAATACACATAAGTACTGGCCTTCCTATAAAGATACAAGACTTATGGGTGAAGTGAGAGGGTTAGAGGTAAGGGAGAGGAGGGAAAGGAGAGGGGAGAGGTGTTGGAATATGGAGAGATTCCAGTACAATCATTACCGATTGTGATCATGGGGCAAGCCTCCCGCAAATGTTCCCCAGGTTGCTGTTTCCACTCCACCTAGTTTCACTTTCATATATTTAGTACACCCCACTGTTTTCTTTTATCGCACATAGTTTGTCCTTTTCACTTGGCTCATTACATTTACCTACATAGTATAAACAAGTGAGTTCGTAGCACCGATACCTCAGTGTAACACACCCTGCATACACGACTGAGGTATGATATCCGTTTACCATGATATTATCTCATTACTTACATTCACCTCTGTAGTTCCGTCTTACAGGTAAATATATTTAGCATAACGCACCCCGCATACACGACTGAGTTCCATCTTACAGTGAATTAGTACCTGCATATATCATCACAGGTTATGAGCCCCGGCGACATGACTACTGTCACCACGAAAGACGACTTACCTTCAGTCCCCAGACTCGAGGCTGACAGAAGTAACTGGGTTACCTTCAAAACGTGCTTGAGCTGGGTGCTCGCCAATAAAGAGGTCAATGGACATCTTACCGGCTCCACAACACTGCCTATCGTAAAACCTAATGATCCGAAACTTGCGCACTTTGACGATCAGGTTGCGAAATGGCACAAGAACAAAAGGAAGGCTTGCAACCTACTTGCACAATGCAGTCCGGACTCTACCCTCCACAAAATCCTCCACAAAAACACCATTGCTGAGATGTGGAAGACGATCACTATGGAATATGAGTCCAAAACCTCCCTAGTCCAATCCGACTTATGTGCGCAGTTCCAAACACTTTGTTGTTTGGACCAAGGCGATCTCTGCATGCATCTAGACAAGTTGTCTACGACAGTGTTGTACAAGTCGGTCTGACTCGGGGTCACTGCAGTCAAGTCATGACAGTCACGCAAGGCTGACTGACTTTGACTATGTCAGTCAGCGAAGGTCAGCCCCATTTGGGAACAGATAAGATAAGATTGCGGCAAAACACGACTTCAACCTCGCTTACCACTCGTGTACTTTGAATATGCCGATGTGGATTTCTGTTGTTCTACTTTCGCCCTCTTCTCAACCATGAGTCACTGGTCTTGGGAGCACTTCTTCACAGATGGAACACTGTATAGAAATAATCACTCCAACAAGAATGCATGGTGTATTTGTTGCTTAGCATACCACTGTGACCGAATTCGAAACGCTGACACTATTGCAGTTGCCATGAGTGGTATGACTCAAGGCCGAACACCTGCAGAGGTTGATGCCCAAGGTATATTCCACAATTCATCAGAATCTGGGCTGCATCTACTAATATTTTGGTCAATGATCAGCACGGCTTGACTGCCCGCCAATGGCAGGAAAACCGAAACAGAACATGGTGCCGCACCTCTGCAAATGTGTCCATGTTGACCCAGCCACCAAAACTCATGCCCAGGCTGCAAGAACTGAAGCCACTGCAGAAGAGCCTGCACAGCGTGAACAACCCCGGTGTCTTTCACATTCAGCAAGTTGGTCCCACTCGTTATAGCCTGGGCCTCACATAGCCATTTCAACTGCATGGTCAGGCAGGTCTTCTATCTCTGCCACACCTTCACCACTTCCGAGCCCTCTACTTCTGACTACATAACTAGATATGGAACCCCTGCTGCTTAAACGCCAGAGGCGGGCATCAAGCCACTTTGGCTCAGATTCACCTCTTTCTGGTAGACTGTCATGGACCCCAGCTATGCAGTCGGAGTTCGGTGAAGACCTGTGCAAGCTATTCGTTGCAATTCGTGCCCCATGGAACTCTGCGAATAACCCACAGATGGACTTGTTTGTCCAGAAATGGATACCAGGTGCGGTTGTCCCAGATTGACGAACTTTATCTGGTCCAATCCTCGATCAGGAGGTCGTGAAAGTTGAAGATAGATTAAAGGCAAAGCTGCGAGGGAGGTTAGCCACTTTCATTACAGATAGATGGAAGAATAAAGCAAAGCAGTCTATTGTAGCCTCAATGGTTTCAGTTGCCTCCGAGGTGAGTTGCGAGTGAGGAGCCTTCTAATCATTCATTTCACTGATTTGAACCACCCTCAGCCTTACTTGATGTGTACACATGATGTTTCTGCAGATGCCAAATGCAGCGAGGCCCTGTTGAAATTGGTAATTGAAGACATCCAGTGGAGCCAGGCCACATTTTTTCTCCTTGTGATTGCAGTCTGTTCAGATAATGGTGGTGACGCGCGGAAGATGTGGAGGCTCTTGCTTGCCCAGATGCCATGGCTTATCATTGTCGTCTGCTGGGCGCATCAGATCAACTTGATCATTGGTGATTATCTCAGTCTTCGAATCGATTTTCTCACCTGCGTACCAAAGGCACTACTGGTAATCAAGTGGATGAATAACCACAGCCGTGCTTTGGGGATCTTTCACAGAGAACAGCTACAAACATTCAACAAAATCTTATCCTTCATTCTTCCGGTCATTACTCGATGGACTGCGCACTATCTCTCACTCTGCCGACTTCTTGAGGTTGAAGTACCCATGAAGGCAAGCTGGATGAAGTATGGTCAGCAGATGATTGACTGTGCTGGCCCGACAGCAGATGTACAACAGAAAGCCCATGACATCCAGGTCATTGTCAAGGATCCGCAATTTTGGAAATGGGTGAAGAAGTAAGCAATAATGACAGTAATGTTGCGTTGATGCTAATTGCCTCAAAGAACTTGTAGTCATCTCCAACCTCTTGCAATTGCGGCAAATATCACACAGGGATCAAACACTCGCCTCGATCACATCCTCACAACACTTGGGAATCTATACCACATCTATTCGGACCCTTATCTTGATGCTGAAGTCCGAGGTAAGGTCCTAGAGAGCCTCGAAAAGCGTTGGGCTGCCGCAGATCAAGACCCATTTATTGCCACCATTGTTTTCAACCCATTTCTTCGGGGGAGGTGTCTCTTGCGGGCAAACCCAATTCTTACGCCAATCGGGTTATGTAATATGCTGAAGCACCTCCACCTTCGAGTTTTCAGGGAAGCTGTTGATTTGAGCTTTCAATCTGCTTTCATGGATTACTACAATGAGCGCGAGGAGTTCAGCCCTGAGTTTATGGCTCTCTAAGAATGAAAGGCAATGGCCAAAGAGAAGGTGAGTCTGTCATGAATTGTGTTGCTGGTCGTGGTTCAGCACTGACATAGTCACGGTCTAGGGTCATGAGGTGGATCCCATTGAGGTGTGGGAGGGCATTGATACCCACCAAGAACATGGCCGCAACCGCCTCGTCAAGTTAGCATTGCATCTCCTCAGCATTATAGCGAATTCGGCGGGCTGTGAGCGAGCTTTCAGCCACATAGGGCTTGTACACACTGCAATTCGCAGCAAATTGGGTGTGGACAAGGTTCGTAAAACCACTGTTGTCGGTATGGATATCAAACGGGCACATATTGAAGCTGGCCTGGTTCACTCTCGAGGGCATCGGGATTTTAATGCGCCTACTAGCAGTGATGGCACACTCGAGACTGACACCACTGATTTCAATCCTGGTGAATCCGAAGACATCCTCGACTTCGATCAGCCCGCTGAGCAACTCATTGAAGATGCGGTCACTAATCTGGACAGTGACCCGAACACCAGTGATAAACCCCCCCCTCCACCTCCTATGATCAGGCTCCCATTGGAAGCCGTTCGAGCTACGCTACCTGACTCTATCCCATGCCCAAAGACTGCTATCCTTTTGAAATCACTTTTCATCTTCCCAACCAGCCGAAACTCGCCTTCGACAGACCCAGGCATGGACTACTTCTGGCAGGGAGGTATTAAAAACCTGGATAAGGAAATGGAAGCATACGAGATCTTGTGCGTGAGTCAGGAGTGTCATGATGGTATTGGCAAGGCAGGCACAGTCCCAATGGCATGGTAGCATACCGGCTGCCATAATATGTTTGCATACCGTAACAAATCTCCCCTCCCTCTTTACATACTGTAACAAACCTTCTCCCCCCCTGAAGCAAGGATAGGCATCACGAGGACTCGCTGAGGAAAGCCCACGATGCTATTAGTCCGCTTTCGGACAGACCCTTGACTAAGTCATGACTGAAAGGAAGAAATTCGCCAGCACGACTCAAGTCAGCACATGACTCAGTCAGACTGCAGTCATGGCAACACTGGTCTACGATGTGGGAGGACTTGTGCACTGCAGGCGTCACGATCGACGATGCTGAACATGCATCAATTATAACCAACTCACTTCCAGCTGGTTATTCCTTCTACATTTCACACCTATCCACTGCTGCACATCTCGTCGGCAAATCCCTTGATACCGGCACCCTTATGTCCTACCTTCTCCAAGAATACGATCACCATAAGCTATCCCGCAGCGAAAAATCCA
>QLPF01018744.1:0-11031 GCA_003314045.1 Hygrophorus pudorinus | reverse complement strand
CCTCCGGTCCACGCATTCGTCGAGAGCATCAAGAATAATATATACATGCTGGAAGTCCCCCCAGACAAAGGCATGCCGATTGCCCAAAGCCAAAAAAAAACGACCTTGAATCGTATTTCCACTTCTTGAAGCGTTCTCCATTAACAAACCATGAGCCTGTACCTTGCTGTCGCTTCGCACGAAAATTGTTTTGACTTGAGGACGGGTCGGGTGCGGACAACCATTCAAAAACTTTGTCACGATACTCATCTGCAACAATTTATTGCAAGGGAATGGTAACCAAAGAGGGAAGACCGTACCTTTTTCGGCCTGATTGACCTGATTGATATGTTCCGCATGAACAGCTCTATCAACATGGTGCCCAGCTTTTTTGACTTCGGATGTCAACGGTTTGATGTGGTCCAGCCACAACTTTCTTCCTATGTTCAAGGAATGAATCGGCTTGTCTGGTCTAAAAATTGTGAACTTACCTTGAACGGACGGATCAAACGATTTCGCCGCTTCAATCCCAAGTTTGATGAGAGCAGCATAAAGATCAATGAGAGGCCATTCCAGAAACCTAATCTGGGATTCCCCGAACATTTCTACATAGACACCCAATGCCGGAAGTCTCTTCAAAAAATCATCCAAAACCTCAGTTACGACATTGACAGTGTCAACAAAGTCGGGCGCAGACTGCACCTCTATCAGCCATACAACGCATCGCGGCGGAAACAGTTGACTCACAACAAGGAGAATTTTGAGAGAACCCCAGACCAGACCGACAAGACTGAGACCCATGACATGCGGCATAGACTGCGCCAAGTTTCGAATTTTCCCAGTCGTTCGAACAGAGATCTCAATACAGTTCGAATTTTGTCTACGAGCGTCCAAGTTCGCAGTGACGACTGCATTAACGAAGGTCAAAATCCTGCAGGTGGCAACGACAACACGCGAGCCGGAACAAAGCGGTCCGCGCGGGCCGGCCCTATAATGTCCCGGTGGCGCGCGCAACGTCGATATACAAAAGGACGACTCCTCCGTAAACTCCGGACTCGTAACATCCAGCAGTGTTCTCGCAATGCGGACTGGATGCGAGTCACTCTGCGGCAAAAACCGCACCCTCGAGAACTCCCATGACAGAAAGGCTATACCTGCGTACGGAATCATACTAGTACCAACCAGTGTTACGAAGAATCCGCGGCAGAATTTGAGCAGAAAGTATGTAAATGGAGAAGACGGCCGAGTCTTGGTTGTTGGTGCGGGGCAGCATCTATCGGCGGGTGAGATGGAGTCGAGGGTACTGAGCCGACAGAGACGAAGATGTCGGCGGCAGGACTGCCTCAATTCAGGGAATACCCAAAATTTTAGTTTCAGGAGCCCCGAATTGTGCATAATTGTTTTAGTTTCAGTTTAGTTTTCAGTTAGCCTGAAATTCTTGATTTCCCAGAGTGAATCGTATTCCTAGTGACGAACAATAAAGCACCGGGAAGGTCGACTCAGCGGCGATCTTAATTCTAAAGAAACAGCTGCGGGTGCCGGTGCACCCAGCTTCGTACCCTCTTTCCGTAAACATACATCGGCACGGACGTCAAAATGCTACGGATAATCGATTTCTCCGTAAGTTTCTAAATTGTCGAAGGAGGATATCAACCGTACCTGAAAGCTGTCAGTCCCGCCAGGATGCCGAACACTAAACCACAACAGTCTGAACACACCGGAAAACAGAGGCGATGATGGATACGGCTTACTATGTGGAACACCCATTGTCTTCACCCACTTGACAGCAAACTGCGTAAAACTAAAGGCGGCCATGGACTATCGAGTGATCGTCAATGGCCCACACTGGCAGGGGAGAAAATCATACCACGACAAGGCCGAGGAAAGCAAAACATTCCGGCGCGTAGTCCTGATGGACATCCAGAACATATGTCTGGCAATGCATGAAACTCGGGATACACATATAGAAAGACACATCACTTACATTGATTCCTGTGGCACCCATCCCGTTGCAAAGATATATAATGCTGTACATGATGACCGGACCTTGAAGTTGAACAATGTTATTGGCGATATTATTCATAAGGAAACAGCCTACCAATCCACCGAACCTCCTTGACATACATTAACACCCAAAACCCGTACCCCGCAACTTCCAGTATCAACACCGGTAGGAGTATGAACAGACGGGACTCCGGTTCATAAATTCCCTTATTTCGCCTAGCGAACCAGATAGCAGAATAGTCGCACAAGGGCCCTGCGATGACGGCTGCAATGAGGTCAAAGACCAACGGCCCAATAGAGGCCAGGCCAGTTTCTGCGGCGGTGAAATTGATTGGCGGTAAGGCGAAGACAATGCTTGAAATGACAGCTAAAACAACAAGCCAGCAAGCGGTCAAGCTTAAAAATCAAGGCATAAAATAATCAGTCTAGATGCAGAGATCCCAGAACCTACCCATAGCTGTGTATCCATGATACGGATCAACCAATAGCACGGAACGTTTTGCAGGGAGGATGCCATACCTGAAAATGGCAAACCAGGCAACTGGCGAAAGCTACAAACGGAGCGTGAAATGAAACGCCGTCATAATTGTTTGGATTACAGACAACTTACGAAGAAACGGAGTGGTCGGAGCAAAAGTTGAAATAATGGGGTACGATCCATATACTATTATTGCTCAGCAAAATTAGCCGCGTCCGGAAACAAGAAAATGAGCTACACTCACACCCGACCAAGGTTTCAGCTCCTCCAGGAACGTCTTTGGTGGCAAATAATCCGTACGTGACGTTCCTGTCCGTTGTTGTCCAGCATCCGTATCACCTTTCTCCGACCTGTCTCCAAGACCTGCGAATTCTTTCTCACATTCGCCGGGCTTGACGGCGATTACAGCAATCACTGCATGGGTCTCGTACTGTGGTGCGCGGTCGTACTACGATTGCATGTTTACCGAATTACAGTTGTGGAAAGACGGATGCAACGTACAGATGTTTCCGGCACGAAAAGTACGATCAAGATAAGTGCGATCCCGAGGCAAATTGTAACGAGCCAACAGGCCCATCTCCAACCAAGGCGTGGCGATTGAATAATGTAGCCGTTAGCTGAAAATAAGCAGGGTAGTGCCTTAAACACAGAGTGTGACGTTGAAAGAATGCCGGTGACATACTAATGTGAGCTGGTCACCATTTCAGTACCGTGAAATTGGAACTGTCTCAAAGGTCAAATGAAGAATCACACACCGACATTAAGGCCTGCAGTCATGCTATCAGCGTAGTTTGCTGAAAGCAATGTAACATACCGCAAATTAAAGAAAAATCTGTTCAAATTGTTCAGAAGGGTGGGGAACGCCAGATGCTATGTGCGCTTACTCCATATGGCTACTCGGAGGCCCCTTTGATGGACGTAGTAGATGTCTGGGAGAGTTGTGAGCCGCAGATTTGTACCGGAATCATGATGACTACCTCCAATAATAGTTGTCACCAAGGATTGAAACGCGGCCTTTGAAATGGTATAAGATTAACATGAACCAGAGGGAAACTAGATTGAATTACCTCTCCAAAACCTTGCATCACTCGCGACAAAAGGAACGAGGTGAGTCCTTGGGACGCCGCCGTCCATATCGAGCACGTAAAGAGAATGACAGCGGACACTGGGGGGCTGATTAGAGGTAGAGATACATTGGACAAATGTCCGACAGTACCTAGCCATACTGGCCTTCGACCATATTTGACGGCAATGGAGCCTTGAAGCGTCACGACACAACCTCCACTGAGGATTGAATAACCGGCGCTGATGAACAGAACATGATTCATCCAAAAGGTATATATAAAGTTCATGGCTTACGCTGATGCAATTGAATTAACGCTCACGTCCCATTGCCTCCCTAGAAGGGCGTAACCGGGCGAAAGCATTGTGGACAAGGAGCGCCTATAACAACATTAAGGATAGCAACACCAACAGAAGAAAACCGACGTACGTTATAGCGGCCGTGAAGCACACGGACCAGAAAAGGGCCTCCCGTTTCCGAATAGGCCAATTTAGCGGATCCTAGACACTTCCATTAGGTTCGTCAATCGTGACCTTTGATACATGTACACACTCTTGGATCATCGGATGGTTGCGGAACCAGAACAATATGAGAATTGCGGCCTGTAGCGTGTTTGAGCTTTGAGGATTCGGACACATTAGTTAGTTGTCGGGTGAGAAGCGTCCGGTCGGACAACTCCTCCAAGAGAGAAGTCCCAGGAACCTGAAAAATTGGCAGTCAGAGGCGAAGATTCACAAGCTGAATGAAACGACAAACATGTTCGAGGTGACGATCATCGAGGATCCCAAGTGGCATTGTCGTCCGGTAATTACCAAAGGAGTGAGGAAGCCTTTTATCCAAAATCTACATCCCATGAATATGATAAACACAATTGTATTCTGAATGGGGACTCTAGCTGTGAGCAAATTCCTTATCAAACTTGTGAGACGTCCCAAAAGGAAGTTCCGACATTTGTCAGGTTCGAAAGAATCCGGTAACGGCGTATACACTCGTCAAGGAAATCGCCGTAAGCCAACATAATTTCGGCGGCCATATGTATGCATAGAATATAGGACCATCCCCACGGGGAACAAAGAGGTTTACCCTTGATTCGTCCAGTAACCGGAACGATCCGAAGAACGTGTAGACGGGAGCCTCCATGCGATAGTCTGTCTAGAGAAGATAGAAGATGAGGTCGGTATTATAAGTGACCAGTTCACGGATGGAATACACGTACAACCGGTGATCTAGTGTATTGCCAGCCATGACCACTGCCCAGTCAAACGACTGTGACTAGGTACCTAGTTCGACTCTCAACACTGAAATAGGTTCATCCCGAAGGCTGTATGCTAGTGATTTCCTGAGCCACCTGTGGTAAAAATGAACGATTGATTGCAATTTATTGCATGGCCTGGCAGGGAACTACAACTGTACAATATGAGGATATATTCCGACCATGATGTTCTCGACCTGTGGACGTGAAGTCGTGGCGTTCGACTTCGCTGGGAATCTTTAGACTGGTGACCTACCTCAAGGGGATGCGATTCAAACTCTTTGTGAGAAGGACTCACCCAAAGGGAAGGGCGTGGAAAGTGCTTTTCTCCGCTCGTTCGGCTTATAATTACGCGTTTGCCACCACTGCGGCTAATATTGTAATCTATGTTGCATAAGAGTGTGAGTTCAATAGTGATAGTGATAGTGATAAGGGTAATGGTGCTTACCACATACATATCCAACAAAAAAGTCCTCGTGAGTCCCGTCCATCTTCTAAACCCCGACACGGACAATTGCACACACGTGCATGACCTGCAGTGGGTGTGCTGCTGCTATGTCTATCCGGGTTCAGATTCAGGGTGGCGAATGCGCCAGTGATGGACAGTCATGACCGAAAAAGAAAAGTCATGGTCAAATGACCGTGGCCAGTCAATGACTGAAAATTTGGTCATTCCCAGGGGTTTGTAATGGCCCCGTGGTGCAAAGTTGAGCCCAGGGGTTTCCAGCGTTCGAGGTCGGAATGCGCCCAGGGTTATCACCCTAACCGCGGGAAGGGAATCCTATTTTTATAATTGGTCAAACCGCTGTTTAGGTAGAGAGACCAGTGGTTCGACCACTCATTTGGCTGTTATCTGTTTTCAGCGGTTGCACCTTATCCTTGAAAACTAAGGGGTGTATTGATTTTTTCAGTAGAATAACCATTTATTTACTGTTTGTCTGTTTTCAATGGTAGTTCTTGATTTTGATGAGCACTTATTTTCAGAGGTGGATCACTTGTTTTTAATATAAATGTCTACTGTATAATACGTGTTTGTTTGCGAGAGGGTGGAGGTGGAGGTGATTGGTGAGGAGGGGGCGAGATAGCCCTCTCGTGTTGGTTTTTGAGAGGGCAGGGAGGGGGCAAGATGGCCCTCTTGTTTGTATGTGAGAGGGCGGAGGTGGAAATGGTGGGCGAAGAGGGGACAGCCCTCTCGCTTGTATGTGAGAGGGTGGAGGTGGAGGTGGTGAGCAAGGAGGGGGTGAGACAGCCCCCTCATATTGGTTTGCAAGAGGGCGGAGGTGGTAGTGGTGGCCGCACAGCCCTCTCGTTTGCATGCGAGAGGGTGGAAATGGTGGTGGTGGCCGGTGACGTGAGATGGCATGGATGGTGGCAGATGGTCGGTGGTGGGTGACACAACCTGGGCGGTGCAGTAGGTGATGGGCGTGGTGGGGTGGGCCCGCCAACGGCAATGCTGCTTGCATTTGAAGCAAGACAGCGGGTGGGGTGAGGTGCCAGCAGACAACATGGCCATCTCGTGTTTGAAGCCAGACGGCAGGTGGGTGGTGGCAGCGTGGCCCTCCTGTGTTTGGATGCAAGAGGGCATGGGTAGTGGTGTGGGAGTTGGATGGGGTTGAACGCGACTCTGTTGCGTCCAACCCCATATTAATTCTATGCAATCAATATATATGATATTTAGATAGTAATATATATTCGTTACTCACCTCTATTGCCTGCGGTTACTGCTGTCTCAAGCAGTTGGTGAGGTTGGAAGATTGTGGCTGAGTTTGAGTGGGCGAAAATACACACCCGTGACACACCCATGGGTTGAACAAAATACAAAACTCAGTTGGCAGCCCAAATTAGCTTATATATAATATCATGACTAAAATGCTATGTACTTATATATATCAGCTTAGATGCTGTCTCTTAGCCCGAATACCATTATAATCACTCACCGACATACAGTGTAGGCCTGTTCCTTGAGCCACAACTTTGTAATTGGTGCTGCACCTCCAAAAATGTACCTCCGAAACTAATTTAAGTTGGTAGACCTATTGTAAAGGATTGTACTTTTTGTTTTATCTTAAGATTAACAGTTTCTGAGCTTGCCTAGATACACTTTACCTATATTGACAAATTGTGTCTCAAATGTCACAAAAACCTGGTCCTTGATCCACATGTGACATGACAGTCACTTTGTTGTTATCAGTACATCCGATGATCATTGTGAATGCATGTTTGTTCTATCCATCACTCTCTGAGCCTGACAACTCACTGGGACTGCTATCTACACCCTCTGGCACTGTAAGTTTGTGTTTCTTTGGCTGAGTTGGCCTTTTGGGATGGTTCTTTTTGGGAACCTTTTGGTGTGAGAGTCTCTTGCACTCTGATTTCCATTCCTCCATGGCATCCTTGTGAGCTGCTAAGGCAGCTTTCCATTCCTTTCTGATCTCCCCCCTCTCTTCTTTCTTCTATGCTCTTTCAGCAGCCCTCCCCTCTTTAGCCAATATTTTGTCATTTCTCTTTGCCACATCTTGTTCCATCTCTTCAATCAGCCTCCTGTCTGTTAGCCATCTCCAGGAAGAATTTGGTACGGTCATTTTTCTTCTTCTTCTCCTTGGCAAGGAGAACCTGACTCTGTTTCTCGACGAAAATATTTTGTAGGATTATTTGTGCATGGGCAGCTTGAATCATTGTATCCTGGGCCTCAATGTGTTTTTGGGCCAGCCCCAGGTGATCGGTAAGGTCCTTTATTTGTGACAACAACTGGTTATGTGTACGATATGAGAGTGAACTTTCTTCGGCAGATGCTTTGAGTTGTGACCAAGTTTGTGCAGGAATTGGAAGTGGGTCCTCAAAAACAGGGGCAGGAATTGTGCTTCATGACATCACCAGGTTTTTTGACAACAAGAGGCTCCCCGAAGATGTTGTTGCAAGGCCAGCCGTCCATAGTTGGATGTGTTTGGAAGGTGAGTCATTGTCCATTGCGGGATCAATGACCTGATTCCCAGCATGTTGTTTTGGTGTACTAGGTGTAGTGGTTGACTTGGAACCCCCACTTGGACTTGGCCCAGGTTCTTGGGCTTGGTGAGTGCCGGGATCAATATCAAATGAAGTGGGAGCATGGTGACAAAATGCTGACATGATAGTGCGAACAGGGCTGGGCTGTGTAAGAGGGAAACCACCCTTCATGGAGGTAGGCTCACTGGGTTTTATTTGTGTCGGTGTAATAACAGATCTATTGTAAGGAAATATCCCAGTGGCACGAAAGACAGCATTCACTGTGTCTGTTGTAAATGTGCACTTGAATGCATGTCTGAACACTCCGGTAAAGTCCCTCTTTGTCAGTTTTCGGTCATTCTTGTCCTCAAACTCGTGAACAAGCTGCTTCCAGATTTCCTTCATCCGTGTGAAATACACGACATCCAACCCTTGGAGTGCATGTGTACAATGAGGGGGGGACCCCAGAATGACAATCTTGTGGGCTTCTGCAAACTGCAGCAACTCTGGGATGTGGTGGGAGTTGTGGCCATCAAGTAGCAAGACATGTGTTTGTCCTTCTGCCTTAGATTCTGTCTGCTTGTTGAAGTCCTCGATCCATTCTAAGCCAAGTTCAGCATCTGTCCACCCATTCGGCGAGTGACAGATACTATATCTGGTCAGTGCATGCAAGCTAACACCACAGCAGGGACCCTTACGAAATGTTTGCAACATTATTATCCCCCCATTTTTTCATGAAGTTTTGACCTTTGTATATAATTGCTAGTTTCAGTGTCGTTCCGTCTGCACAGATTGCGATGAGTGTCCTGATACTTTTGCGGTCAGCACCCCCTTGTTTATGTTGTGTATTTGTCCCTCGTCTTCCAACAACATGCCCTCTGCCCTCATGTGAAGGGGCAAACCCTGTCTTGTCCATAGTGTAAGTGTCTTCCTCCTGAATATCTGGATCTTTGATATGCTCCTTCACCAAGTCAAACTAGTGAGACTGCTGTTAGATTCAGGGCTCTGGCCCTTTGTGTGTCCAATGGTTGGCTCCAGTGGCTTGGAAGCTCACTGCTGTGATGTTCCAAGAACCAATCATACCAATTGGATTCAGGATCAATGGTATCACCTTTGTGTGGCCAGCCTGTTATGATTGAGTTTGCATGAGCAACTATTTGGCAAAGAGACAGTGGCAAGCCTCTGTCAGCACATGATAAAATCGTATCCACAAGGACATGTTCCTCCCCCACTGACAACTTCTGTTTTGATGCGTTAAATGCGCTCATTGTCACACCACCATTAGCCAGGCAGTGTAAGGTGTCCTTATTGACTCCATAGCCTTGTGCAATCTGATGGACAGATTTTTGCAGCTCCTTTGGCTTGGCTGTATTATGAACAAGAGCATCAACTGCCCTCTGCATTTTGGCATTGTCAGCATGTCTAGCCTTTCTTTTTTTGGCTGACAGTGAGAGAGCTCGGCCAACCTAGGGACCGCCACGAGTCCAGGTCATCCATGGGTAACTGTGGGCTGAGCCGTGGGAATACCTGTGGGTAATGCTACCCATGGGTCAGGTACCCGTTTCCCATGGCTCATCCCGGATCCAGGTTTGGGAATTTTCGCTCACAAGTACCCACAGGTATTGCCCGATATTCTATGTTTGTTTTTCCCTTTCAATTTCGAACACTAACCTTCTAATTTACTTCAGGAAATGTTTGAAAAAATTATTATTGTCTATAGATGTCGTTAATAAACAGCCACAAACAACACTCCTCCCGTGACAACCAACCGACAACTGCTTGAGAAAGCAGTCACTGTGGGCCACATAAGTAAGCACACATATATCTGTCAAAATACTAATATATTCTGATAATACAGATAAAAAATTACTAGTAAATACTCAAATGCAAATGCAAACGCAAAAGGCCATGTCACCAGCCGTTATAACCTTGTCTTGCATACAAATGCGAGCACCTGCATCACTACCCAACACCATGGCCCTTTCGGCAAAGGCTGCAGATCACGAAATGGCTTTTGTCTAGTTGGCTTGCCTACATCTCCCTTGGTGGCGACGACTCGTTATCAAAGCAAGTGGTCGGGATGAAATCGAAGACTTTCCGTGATGCACATGCACTTTGCCTAGAAGAGGTCCATGTCTGTGTTCACAACCCTGAGATAGGGCAAGATGGACTACACACCAACTTCCTCACACCGTCCCTGTGCTCAGTGAGGCTTCAGGGCGTGTGTCTGCATTGTCTGCCTCCGTTGGTCAGCTCGACATTTATCGAATTTCGTGGCTTTCAGCCCATGCACACTGCTTTCCATGACATTATCGCTGCTTCACCATCACTTTCACATCTCGTTCTTAGCAGGATTGATTGCATCCTATCGACGGACGTCGTCCATGACTTCCCCATGATCCAAGTTCCTGCTTTACTCTCGCTCGCCATAAGGTCTGTATTTGTCCACGCCCCACCACTGTGCGTGTAAGGAATCTATGATTCCTTGTTACTTTCATTAATCTCCTTATCCTCTTATTATTTTATTATTTTATTATTTTATTATCATTATTTACCGCGGACATGTGTGCCACAATATACACACATACAAACAACTGTATAGTACGCTGTCCGTGTCGCATGATAACAATACTTAACTACTACAACCCTCATAAACAGCACATACATTCATTACCCAAATATATTGATTTGGATCTGTGAATAGTGCACAGTGAGTACACAGTATTCAACTATCTCATTCCCACTTGTACTAGGGCTTTAACTAGCCCTACACAAGTTTATACTTTTTTTCACAGCCAAACAACCCTTAAAACGGTTCTGAATTGACTGTAATTGCCATAAGCCTTTAACAAGGTTAGATACATTGGTTATACTACGTAGTCATAAGCCGCTTGCAGTTAGATACCTTGATTATAAAAAAGTCCTATTAGACACCCTAAAGGGCCTCATCAAACAGACACAAAAAGCCTGAATGGCTTGAGTATAGCTCTCGCCATACACTACGAAATCGAATGTTAGTTCATATCAGCACGCAATCGCAATCGCAATGCACGTCGTGGTAATACGATTCAGAACGCACACGATCTAGTGCGTTCATAGATGAATCCCGTCAATAAGTGAAATCGACAACCCGGATGTCCATCCGGTCCAATAGATCCTCCCAACAAGGAAGTCCATCCCAATTACGGGATGTAAACCACCCCGTTATCGAACGTACCCCCCTCCAGCGAGACTCCGCTTATAAAGCCTCGCAAATCTCGGAATCGGCTCACA
>QLPF01018731.1:5819-18792 GCA_003314045.1 Hygrophorus pudorinus | reverse complement strand
CGAACACTACATAGACGTAGCAAACCTAGACCAGTATGATATCATACTAGGATCAGGATTTATGCGCAAGCATAAGGTTGTGCTCGACTTCAAAGAGGAAAAATGCGCAGCGTTTATAATAAATGGCGAACGCCATGTCGAGCATACAGGTGACTTTGGTTCCCCAAAAGGGGGGAAGAAGCTAATACAGCTATATAAACCACCAATGGTGGACATAAAAGTCGAAGCTAGTATGGCTTCTACGATAAAAAAAAGCCATCAAAACGGTCATAGCCCAAAAAGCTATAATAAATAATATTGCCGGCAAAGGCAAAGAGAAAGAAACGGTCATGGTAAGACCGCAGGCTGGCCTGGAAATGCCAATAAAAAGGACTAGTCAGCCTACAGCTATGCCAGCTAAGATACACCGCAATGCGGTAGCAGGACCCAGCAAGGATCCAAAGCTGAAGTGACTTGAAGGCCACAATGAAAAGCCAATGGCAGATCATGGCAAAAAGCCGAGTGAACAAGTGGACAAACAAGTTCACCATAAGCATGCCGGCAGACAGCCGTTGATAGACACGAACGCTCGTGCAATACTGATCCAGAAATGGACAGAAAGCATAAAAGACCTAATGTCAGGGCAACACCAAATACAATTAAGTACTGGCCTTCCTATGAAGATACAAGACTAGAGAGTGATGCGAAATGGTTAGAGGTGAAGAGGGAGAGAGGGGAGGTCGCCAGAATGCTATGACTAAGATGCCACGAAGATTATTGGTGGTAATCCTGAGATAACAGACTGGAGAGTCTGTTACTCGTTTATTGCAATATATACACTAATGGTACAAGTGGCTGTGTACTACTACATTCGGACGTGAATCGGACGCGCTGTGCTTGCAGGCAATCGTCAGGTGATAATGTGCATAGCACAAGAGAGAAAGGAAATGTGAAGAAAGGAATATACTAAATAAAGGTGATCATTGGGCATGAGGTCAGTGCATGTTTGTGGACCAGGATAGTGGGATAGCCTTGCGATCGAAAGGCTATGGGCAAGGCTATGGGCAAGGCTATGGACCGAAATAATGATTGGCAGCTGTCAGGTTTATCTGGTGATCGATCGATAGAAGTGTGATCGATCGTTTGTGGGTCCAGAATCCAGAAGCGAGTTGGGAATGGTGTGCCTTGTCATCATTAGTCCAAATGGGGATTAGAACAAAACCCGATCGGTTGCGGATGGAAATAGATTGGTGGAGTTCCCATGTGGCAGGCCGAGTCCGGAGCAGAATGCAGTTGTTGTGCCTTGTGATCAAAGAAGATATAATAAAAGAATTGGTGGGAATGTTCATGTGGCAATTGTTTAAAGGTTGTGTAAATGTCCGAAATAGGACGAAAGAATGTTCGAAAAAGGAAACTAGATAGGGGTAATAGTCACGTCATGACACCTAACAGTCCCAGTGCCTTTGGAAATGCCTCCCATATGGGAAATTTCATCGACGAAAGCTATAAGCCTTCATATCACATGCCAAGATGTCCAGATGTACTCTGCCCTGAGCTAGTGGAAAAGGTAGCCTGATATGAGAAGGCTGGATGGTGGAAGCAAACTACGACAGATAGTGCAGCTCCACTATTATCCGTCTACAAGAAAGACAGACAGTTAAGAACTGTGGTGGATGCGCGCAAGCGCAATGAAAATACCATAAAGGACATCACTCCTTTCCCAGATCAAGACGGTATCCGTCATGATGTGGCTCATGGTATGTACCATACCAAATTGGACATGTCCGATGCATACAAGCAAGTACGCATCAGAGAATCAGATGTGCCCAAAACAGCATTCGCTACTGTATTTGGTACATTCGTGAGCTACGTAGTTCAACAAGGTGATTGTAATGCGCCTTCTACATTTCAACGTTTAATGATGTTTATATTCTGAGAATATATAGGACGATTTGTCCATGTATATCTGGATGATATATTCATATTCTCTGATGGTCTAGAGAATCATGAACGACATCTGCAGCTCGTATTTGACAAGCTGCGTGAAAATCACTTATTTCTAAGTGCTAAAAAAGTGGACTTATATTCCATGCAAATGGACTGTTTAGTTCACATAATCACCGATGATGGTATACTACCTGATGAGGACAAGCTCAAGCGCATTCGCGAATGGCAAAGACCTAGAGACTATAACGATGTACAGTGTTTTCTAGGACTAGTACAATATCTAGCCCAGTTTATGCCAGATATATCTGCATATACTAGCCCTTTATCGGGTATGACCCATAATCATCAACCCTTTGTATGGGCTCCACTACACGAAAAGTGTTTTGAAATGATAAAAATCATTACTTGCAATACACCGATATTAAAACCAGTGGATACACTAAAACCTGACCCTATCTGGGTCGTATGTGATGCCTCCGCAAGGGGCATCGGAGCACTTTACGGTCAAGGACCGGAGTGGCACAAAGCACGTCCAGCTGGATTCCTATCCAAGAAATTCACACCAGCTCAGTGCAATTATCATATGTGGGAACACAAATTAATAGCCATATTAGAGGCTTTAGTCAAATGGGAAGATAAGTTCATTGGCCGACAATTTATCGTGGTAACCGACCATAAGGCATTGACCTTTTTCAAATCGAAGATACACATGTCTGATAGACAGACACGGTAGTGGGAATTCTTATCCTGCTTCGAATACAATTTGGTTTACACCAAAGGAACCCTGAATAGACCCTAGCGGGGACTTCACAACGGAAAACCATAACAATGAACTAAAATCAGGTTTCCCCAAGCCAATAATCGTGGCAGCACAAGGAAAGGTGATAGCTAAGCCTTTTATTCAACCCGTTGAAATGGTGCCAATTCACTTGAAATCATCAAGCGATTTAATGGCTCAATTAGGCCAATATTACAAAGAGGATGGCCTCCTCAACAAAATAATAGTGGCTCCCGCACAATACGCAAGCTATTGGCTTGATGGACAAAAATTATACATGACAAGTCGTGAACATAAACCGGTACTGTGCGTCCCAGACGCATTATGGAGAGGGAGGAGGATCCCCAAAATAATAGTTGATAATGCTCACAGCGTATTAGGCCACATTGGCCATGATAAGACCCTAAAGTACCTCAGAAATTGGTACTGGTGGCCCAAAATTATGTGCAATATGATTGTGTTCTGTGAATCATGTGGCAAATGCCAAATGATAAAGACAAGTAATCAGCGCCCAGCAGGACTGTTACATAGTCTACCGATTCCTAATCGGCCATGGGCCTCAGTAGGCATTGACTTTATGGGACCGCTCCCTGAAAGTAACAGATACGACTACATAATGGTCATCATATGCCAATTAACTTCCATGCTACATTTGATAGCTACCGTTATCACGGTAAAAGCTACAGAAGTAGCTGAGCTCTACTATAGAGAAATAGTCTGCTTACACGGATTGCCGGAATCGATAGTCTCGACAGGGACTTTAAGTTTACTTCCAAATTTTGGAAAGAATTACACTGTATTACTAGTGGAAAACTATTAATGTCAACAGCATTCCATCCTCAAACGGATGGTGCTACGGAATGTTCAATACGTTCAATTAATCAGGCACTCCGCGCCTTTGTAAATGATAATCAAACCAATTGGAATGACAAGTTGCCATCCATAGAGTTTGCGTTTAACTCTACAGTAAATAGCTCGTCAAGCTTTGTGCCTTTCGAGTTGAATAGTGGCTGGATGCCAACTATGTTAAATAATCCTATACTGGATATGCCCTACAAAGGTGTTAAGCAATTTGCTGAACAAGCGATACAAAACCTTGAAGCAGCTCACAATGCTATAATAGCTAGCTGCATAACTCAAACATATCATGCTAACGCAAATAGGAGAGACGATCCTATCATCCCTATAGGCGGTAAAGCCTACATTTCAACTAAGAACTTAAACTTGCTGAAAGGGAGAGTCAGAAAGTTATTGCCCAAATTCATCAGGCCATATAAGGTGCTTAACAGCAACCCTACAAAATCTACCTATACGATAGAATTACCGGAAGAACTCTGTATACGACACGTCCACCCGACGTTCCATGTGAGCCTGTTAAGGCCCCATCAACCTAATCATGATGACTTATTCCCTAAGAGGGAGGCCGACGTGTTTTACGACTTTGGCGCAGACCCGGACCATGAATGGGTTGTAGACGAGATAATTGGCCATAAATGGTCCCCCAAATTATCATTTAAGATCAAATGGGCCTATGGTGATTACACCTGGGAACCCTTAGCTGCAGTGGCTGAGCTATCGGCTCTTGACTGCTATCTTGAACTCCACAGAGTATATACACCCCAGGAGTTATCCCGGAACAAACACACTGAAAGCGTGACAAGTTGCGACTGAGCAAATGCCAAATACAGCAGTGTGGCAATTGCCTGCCAAATACGGCAATGTGGCAAATACCCACCAAACACCATAGTGTGGCATTCAAGCTCCGATGCCCACAGGTATAAAAGGTCGATTATAGCTCCGCTGTAATCTTCCTCACCTAGTATCCACATGTCCTACCGAAGCCCCTGCCGATCACCCAGTTGTGGGTTGAGTTCACAGTCCTGATCCCACTCATGCGGTAAAGAAAAAGGCTTAACAGCCAAAGTCTCTGGTCCCTTGGGACATCATTCACGCTCTTTGTGTCATAGACGTGAGGAAACCCCCACGATCGTGAGCTTAACCGCTCATGTCCTACCTCCAATGGAGATGGACCCTACACTGCACGCACTAGTGCACCCCAAACGATGCAACCCGTGCATCTATTATGTCGCCCACCTGGTGGCACAACACGATAATGGGGCTACCGAAGCCCTGTATGAAAAGCAATGTGCCTATTGGCACAAACAACTTCACCAATCGGTGTGGGAACAAGGCTACGAGTGTGGCCGCACCGATGCACACAAAGATAATATGCAATTGCGCAACCAAATTGATGACTTTTACGATGAAGAGCAAAGGCTCAAAGACAAAATAGCCAGTTTGGAAAAACAACTATTGGCTCAGGCCAACACCGTGCCCTCACAGGCTCAAAGTGAAACTCGGCCCTTGTTGCAAGCTCGCATTGAGATCCAACCTCCTACCCCAACCAAGGGTAAATCAAGGGACTACACCCAGTCCAGCCCTTCTGTGCCCATACCACCTGCGACTTATCCTCGCATTGATGATGAACCCTATGAGGGTATGACTATCGACCAACTGTACTCTTTAGAGTACGACGCGGCTATTACCCGCTCTATGGAGCAATCCCAACCCGGACCACTACCGGTTGTCATGCAGCCTACGGATGGGCCATCCTATGCTCAGACTGCGAATCTTGCTCGATTCGTACTCCCTCCTAAGCCGGCCATCCCTGTTAGGGAAACGAAACCCTTGCCTAGCGGCAAAATTAGCTCCTTCAAAGTGAAGGTAAAGCCATCATCGGTCATTGGACCACCCATGTCTATGAGGCTATTCCAAAATGGCCTACCTGTAGCCTTAGGAGCCGGCGTTCACCCGTCATTATACCCCGACTCCTTGTGGAGAAACATTAAAGGCCCAGAGTTCTTTCCCACAAAGAAAGGCTCTTCAGCCCAACCTCCAGCCATTGGCCCTACTCACCTCTCTTTCAGGGTACTTGCCGAAGAGGCATATAAAATTCTGTTTGACCAATGGTCGCTCACTCAACGAGCACTAATAACCCTGGCATTGCAAGCCAAGGTGCTACCATCTGCAGGCCAACAAGCCCAATATCCAGTCGATAAACTGGTTATCAACCGTAACGACGTGCCTAAGGCAATTTGTCATGATGACAAAAAACCGATATCGATCAGATAACCTAGCAGTGTGGCAATTCCTTCGGGATGGTGCACCCGCTGGATCTGCTCGCAGAGCATTCGAGCTTAAAGCTCTTGAAATACTTGGCAATGGCCAATACTTGGGCTTGGTCACCCCACCGTTCCCCGATTCTGGGAAGCTCGTCACTTCCCTGACGATAAACCTTTCGATGAAGCCATCATCGCCACCCACTATTGCCAATGCGGGTTAGACACTACTGTCTATAAGGCCATGTTCCGTGGCTACGCAGAACGTGCCATCCTTGTGCGTGCTGAAACTGGCAGACCCACATCACCTGTGGATTCTACCACTACCATCCCTGCCTCATCGGCATCTGCTACCGGCCCTATGGCATCGCTAACCTCCATGTTAGCACCACCCCCGGCTCGTGTCGAGAAACGGCATGCTGAGCCAATTAAAAAATATGGCAAACAGCCTAAACGTGGCGTCAAGCCTATGACGGCAAAATATATTTGCGCCGTTGCATCTATCGAGGAGCTTAATGCCCTCTCTATCTTCCAAGACAACAAACCCATTGAGGAGATCCTCGACAACGCATATGTGATATATGCTGAAGAAGGCGATCAAGACTCGGCAGATGAGCTTCTACCAGAGCCTCATAATAGGCACATCGAGCCTACGCCCAAGCCTCCAGAACACATCGTCGATCCCGACACCCTCATGGGCCCATGCTAATTTAGCATATTACTTCCTCTTAAAGGGGGGAAGAGTGTAAGGAATCTATGATTCCTTGTTACTTTCATTAATCTCCTTATTCTCTTATTATTTCATTATTTTATTATTTTATTGTCATTATTTACCATGGACACATGTGCTACAATATACACATGTACAAACAACTGTATAGTACGCCGCCCGCGTCGCACGATAACGATATACTTAACTACTACAACCCTCATAAACAGCACATACATTCATTACCCAAATATATTGATTTGGATCTGTGAATAGTGCACAGTGAGTACACAGTATTTGACTATCTCATTATAAACTTGTGTAGGGCTAATTAAAGCCCTAGTACAAGTGGGAATGAAATAGTTAAATACTGGGTACTCACTGTGCACTATTCACAGATCCAAATCAATGTATTTGGGTAATGAATGTATGTGCTGTTTATGAGGGTGGTAGTAGTTAAGTATATGGTTATCATGCGACGCGGACAGCGTACTATACAGTTGTTTGTACATGTGTATATTGTGGCACATGTGTCCGCAGTAAATAATGATAATAAAATAATAAAATAATAAAATAATAAGAGGATAAGGAGATTAATGAAAGTAACAAGGGATCATAGATTCCTTACAGTGGTAGAGGTGGTAGAGGTGGGGTGGGTCCGAACGGATGCTCCGCCCTCATTTGGAGAGCTGGAGGGTGGTGGGTGTAGGCCGGTGGTGAACGGCAGGTGGTGGGTGATATGGCCCTCTCATGTTTGCATGTGAGAGGGTGGAGGTGGTGGGTGATGCGGCCCTCTTGTGTTTGCATGCAAGAGGGCGGAGATGGTGGTGGGTGTGGGCCAATGACATGCTCATTTGGAGAGCGAGAGGGTGATGTGGTGGTGGTGGAAGTAGAAGAGGTGGGGGTGGGCCCAAACGAACGCTCTGCACTTGTTTGGAGAGTGGGAGGCTAGATATATGTATAACAATTAGTATGTTAATGAAGTGAATGTACTTACTTGATCGATCCCTGGTGCTTGTGTCTCTGGCAGTGTGACTTTTTTGTCACAGCAGGTGGCAAACTCACAAAGACCGAAAATATATATTTTGAGCTGCTTAGAGGATGGCTAAAATTCAAAAAAAAAATAAGGGTTGATTGCACCGGGCAATACCCGCAAATACCCACCAGGACCAGCCACAGGTACAGGTATTTGGCGGGTCAGGATTTTGATACTCGTACCTGTACCCATCACTATCCATGACCAATACCTGTGCTATTGCCTAGATGGTGTTACATTCATGTTCTTTTTCAAACTTTTTGATCCCAGCTAATCTGGCATCATAATAACCAACACCCCCAGGCCATGTCCTGGAGATTGGTTTACTAATTAGACAGATCGCCTGGGCCAAGATGATAAAACTCATGTATGAGCTTGCAGGTCAATCAAAGTTATAGATCCCTCTGGACTGACAAGGCCTTGCAAATCAACAAGTATACATGTTTTGCCACTATCAACCACACTGTGGTGAGCAAATTCAGCCAGAACACGATCAATAGTCATTTTGTTATCGCCTGTCTGATTGGTGCCTGACCACTTGTCTTCTGTGTATCCTGGCTTTCCAAACGGGAGGAGAGGAGTGGCGAGAAAGATGCTAAATATCAAACTTTGATCATCAATCACCTGTGGTGGATCAACTGCTATTGTCAATGTGCCAACAAATGCACCACTTGCATTAAACTCCATGTCAGGTAAGGACATATATCCCCATGAAATTGCACACTTTTTGAACGTATCAAGGAAGTACTGACCCATTGAAAGAACTTTGAGTTCTTTGATTAGATCATTTGCATTTTCCACCTCAGTTGTCATGGCACCTAGACCAAGTGCCCTTGATTGAAATAAGGCAAGATGTGTCAAACCAAGAACACCCTGTCGAAAAAATATAATGAGAGAATCTACAACTAAGGTTAAACAACTCACTCTTCAAATACCCTTTAGACAGGTAGCCCTTTATCTGTAAGGAACCGGGTTTTACCCTGTTCCTACATTTATTCCTTATTTTATGATTAATACCGATTTGGGCATATATGCCCTTTATCTACACATATTTACGGTAACTATACTTTAACTTGTACCACTCACTAGTAGCATACCTATCTAAACAGACAGGTACTGTGCACTTGTGTCATGACATGACTTTTACCCCTATCTAGTTTCCTTTTTCGAACATTCTTTCATCCTATTTCGGACATTCACACGGCCTATAAACAATTGCTGCATGGACATTCTTTAATTATATCTTCTTTGATCACAAGGCACAACAGCGGTGTTCCGCTCCGGACTCAGCCTACCACATGGTTGCTCCACCGATCTATTTCCATCCACCACCGATCGGATTTCGTCCTAATCTCCATTTGGATTAATGAGCACAAGGCACACCATTCCTAAACACGCTTCCGGATTCTGGACCCACAAATGATTGATCAGACTTCTATCGATCAATTACCAGATAAACTTGACAGCTGCCAATCATTGTTTTGGTCCATAGCCTTGCCCATAGCCTTTCGATCGTAAGGCTATCCCGCTATCTTGGTTCATAAACATGCGCCGACCTCATGCCCGATGATCATCCTTTTATAGTATATCTCTTTCTTCACATATCCTTTCTTTCTCGTGCTGTGCACATTATCACCTGACCATTGCCTGCAAGCACAGCGCATCCGATTCACGTCCTAATGTAGTAGTACACAGCCACTGTAATATTTAGTGTATATATTGCAATAAACGAGTAACAGACTCTCCAGTCTGTTATCTCAGGATTACCACCAATAATCTTCATGGCATCTAAGTCATAGCATTCTGGTGACCTCCCCTCTCTCCCTCTTCACCTCTAACCATTTCGCATCACTCTCTAGTCTTGTATCTTCATAGGAAGGCCAGTACTTAATTATATTTGGTGTTGCCCTGACAACTTGGTGAATTGAGTTAAGGGCTAGTTTATATTATGGAAACAGTACCTTGAACAAACATCTGCCATACTTTCACAACCAAGATAGTCTCTGACTCAGACTTCTTTACCAATGTGATTTCACCTTGTGTGCTCACAGTGCAAAAGGTTTGTATGAAGGTGTATGAGTCAAATGTGAGTGCTGCAGCTGAAGAGAACACAGCATCATTTTCAGGTGCCCAAAAGGTACTCTGATAATGCTTCATAGGGGGATCAACAGCCTGAGCCAGACCTGCATATGGTAATCAGACAGTAGATAAACAAATTTAATGGAAAGCTATACTTGACATTATAGTCTTTCGCTTTGTGGCTGTTTGGGGGGTGGTCACCCATGGACATGGGGCTACACTTTTCATCTTTTTGCTAGATATGGTCTGCACCTCCAAATCTTCCTCATCATCATTGTCAGTCTAGCTGCAAAAAAATCTATTATTTAGCACATGGAACTCGCCTTCTCCCATAGATCAACCTGTAGTATTATATTTTTATTCTTTATATCCTTGTCCATCAGATAGCTGTTATGACTGAGCTTCTCAAACATATCCCTGACAGAGCCAGCAGCAAATTTTGCTTCATCAAAACTATGTGATTTTGATCCGTCTTGCAGCATGCTGGATTGTATATCTCCCCTGCAGCAAATCAGAACCTCAGTTTCAGCTATAGACAAGACATTTCACAACAAAACCTTTTGAAAGATAGTAAGATTTTTGGTTTGGGTACTTGTGATCCCATGTATTTTGTAAAAGCAGTCTTGAGTATTGTATCCAATGTGGCATCACCATTGTCAGTTGTAAATACCTTTTCCAGGAGAGGTGCTATCTGTAGCTGGTTAGAGTGAAATAAATGAGCAATGATCTTGAAAACACGACCGAGGGCCACCAACCTTTTTTGTGTTGATACTACCAGCAACGAACATGAAGAGCTGTACCTCAATAGTTATTATTTCAGCCTTGCATTGTTGCTTGAGTAAATTTTCTTTGGCCTTGATTGCACTGGTAGTCGCTTTCGATAGGCCGCTCTCCTGGTTTAGACGATAACATGATGCCTGTGCTGCATGCTCATCAGCATGTCTCGCAATGAGGGCCAGATCAGTTTGGTCTACGAAAAACAAATTAATATAGGTTACCAATATAGTCAGTGATGAACCTGTTGCCAGCAAGACCTCTATGCATACACATCCTTTGCATCTTCTGCAATACCCTTTGAGAGCAGGGTAATATACCCCACATCCTGTGCACTGAGGCTGGACCTACATGGGATCAAAAGTCTGTTGGCGATTTATGAAGATGAGAGTGTGACTCATAGGTACTTCAATTGCAATATATCCAGGACTATTGATATGCTCGACAGCGAGATCAGCACACAAAGCGCACAAAGCACCTGGGTTGTCACTGTATGGAAAGACTTGTCTGCAATGCCTGAAAGGTGTGCTACCTACAGGCATGGTCCAAATGAGCTTCTATCAGTAAAATTACAAGTCCTTTTGTAGTTCATTGAAGTCCTTGTTCTTTTTTGGTACTTTTTTTTTGTCTTATTTTCAAACTTGAGGGCCTTTTACATCTTGAGCTACTTGTAAAAAAAAATTAAAGTTAAATACCAGTTTTGAAGGTCAATATTTTTGAAGGTAAACCAACTTTTTGAAATCCTTTTCACAAGTGGCCACAAAGATTTGCACCTTTTCCAAGCCAGGTCCACTTCTTGGAAAAGGTCCAAACTCTTGAGCACCTTTTAAGCCTTTTGGGCCTTTTAAGCCTTTTGGACCTTTTAAGCCTTTGGGACCTTTTATGCCTTTTGGGCCTTTTGAGTTTCTTGGAAAAGTTGTTCAAGCTGCCAAAAAAGGTACTCAAAAGTTGTGCTCAATACAAAGTCTGAAATTACTTGCCAACAAACACTGTAAAAATATAGCACTAATGAGGTTTGAACCCATAACATCATCATAGGAAAATCACATGACTATACCATGGCACAGTTATCCACTTGGCCAGACTGACTTACTTAATATGGTAAATAAAGTCCAGATAAGTAAGCATTTTTTGACTTCACACTTTTTTTGACTTGCAACTTTTTTGACTTAGAACTTTTTCAACTTGTAACCAAACAATGCCCAACATTGCCAGGTCATCAACAATGACAACAACAAGAATGATAGGGCTCAAGGTTAGTGTTAGTCACAGGTCACAGGTCACCCCGCGGTAATAGTGTGATGGGTGTCACAGGTACAGGATATCACCACACTGCACTATACCATGACCTGCACCTGCGGTATCACAGGTAGTTAACAGGTTTTTGTCTTATTAATAATTTATCTGTCAATTTACTTATAGGAATTAAACGAAAATAATCTTTGTACAGTATCTTCAAATTTCAAACTCAGCTGCCGTTGACTTACACCCAACCGCCACTTGCTCGAGAAAGCGGTAACCACAGGGTCAACAAGGTGAGTACTAAACTTCTCACCATGTAATCATACACTAAAATTTATTTATGTTCATTATAATCGGGGGTTGAACAGACCACGTCACCACCACTGCCCGCTGTCTCGCACCCAACATGAGACGGCCGGGTCACACAGCATCCAAGGACTACCAACACCACCAACACCCCAACATCATCTTGCACACAAATGTGAGACGTTGTCCACCCCACCACCATCCCGCACCCAGCCCCACACTCTTCAACAGAGCACAGGGCATTCATTTCTGACTCCAGGCCCCACACTCTTCAAAAGAGCGTGAGGCATTCGATTTTGACTGCACTCGCCTATCCACACCTCATCTCACCCCTATGCTCTCCAAAAGAGCGTGGGGCATTGAATTTCGACTGGCATTGCCTAACCACACCCCCACGCTCTTCAAAAGAGTGTGGGGCGTTCGTTTTCGACTTCTGGCACCCATTCTGGTTTTATTTAACCCACTTACTATGCCCATCCAGACCACACTCTTGCGAGGAGCCGTCACCACCTCAGTGAAGAAATGGCAGTGGGGGTGGTGCATCCACCCCTGGTATATCATACAATATAGTAATATTGAGGACTTATGTAGATTATTTGTAAATTTTACTAGTAATATTGAGTATTTAAACTTGCACAAGGACTGCGGTGTTAAACACCTGTGCAGTTTGAGACACACTGTCAGGTTTCCCTGCGGTGTCCTAACCTGTACCTGTGAAGGTCGCGGTATGATGGGCGCCGGGTGTGGTGTGACCACTTGTCACCTGTGACTAACACTACTCAAGGTGAGTAATGATTCCTCTTTTGTTTACTAATTAATGCTGTTCAGCATAGGCACACATCTCATCCACCCCTTGCTGTTCACCAAACAACTGCAGGGGTCGTTCGGCCCCCATCCACCCCCCTGTCGCTCACCAAGCGAGCGCAGGGGTCGTTCTACCCCATCCCCATGCCGTTTGACCTGCGGTAGTTCAGTTCAAACCTGAACTGGACTGGAAGTTCAGT
>QLPF01018729.1:1175-12892 GCA_003314045.1 Hygrophorus pudorinus | reverse complement strand
GCCAGCCGGACCAACACTACAGTGTGAGGTCATGAAACATAAGGTAGTGTGGTATACGTGGATCCAGAAAGAAGGCAGTAACATAGACATCTGTCAGTGCATCATTGATCATACTGTGAAATTGCCTATTTATAATTGCTCGAATATTTTCCTTGACACTGTTAGGCAATGTGCCTGAGCTGGTCTGTTTTCTACAAAACAATTGCTCCAGCTGTGCTGCAATTGCAAGCCAGAACAGATAAACATCAGTCCCAGTTGAGTGAGCTGACTCGAGGCACTTTATAGATTTGGCAATGGGACTGATGACTTCAAGCAGCCTGGTGAGATCCAACTCAAGCTGTAGCACCTCGGATGAATCTTACAACCCCTGTTTTCAAAGAGTTCTTAGTATTTCTCGCTGGCTTGATATCATTTGTCTTACTGGTATGTGAATTTGTAAAGCCTCATTTTTGAAAGCTGGCAACCCTTGCAAAATTGACTCTCCTGACCAATAGATTGTAGTGAAATGTGTTTCACTGATGGTTTCCAAGCCATGCCAGATGCCCATCTTGTGGTGCTGATGGTCAAAACACTCCATTGTGTAGGTAGACTTGTTTAAATGAGCAATGATTCCTCACACAATACTGATGACCTGTTATCTCATTAGATGTCATTGAATACTTGATAAATTGAAGAACATACAGGTTTGAAGAAGTCAAGTATGCAGATTTCATTCAGAGTCAGACTCAGTTCATGGCACACATCTTGGAGGTTTAATATATGGGGATACATGCTAGTCATGAGTTGCCGGCCCTTCAATGTGTTTCCTGTGTTGTCTGAACATGCAGTAGAAAACCTGTATGGCCCAATCTCGACAATGATCTATGAAGATCAGTTTCAATCTACTATTTTGGACTGGGCATATTGTTACTTATGCCATTCAATAGCTCTGCGATATACTCTCCTGTATGGCTCAGTCGTGAAGCATCATCCAAGGTCAAACAGAATGTTTGCTGTTCTGGAGTAGTCACATGGACTGAGTACAAGCCGTTTGAACATTGCAATTTACCACTATCAAATGTGATAGTAAGGTCTTGGCAGGTATGCAAATATTTGATCATTGCCTGGTGGATGTTGGCTGCCTCATTGGGGATCAATATCTCAGAGAGGGTGGTTTCCGACGGTGGATGATAGTCCAAGTTCAGGGTGGAGACGAAATTCTTGAACTCTTGTGAGTTGACAACAGTTGGAGGAATGCTGTTACAAGTGATAAGGAGGAGCAATGCATGATTACCAGCATCTTGGAGATTTTTTCTGCCCTCCCTGACAAACAGATTCACATCCAGTGTACCTCTTCGAGATGTTACTGACACTGTTTTTGGTACCTTCATCCCAGCTTCCTCGTCTGTGGTCACAGTAATGATGTTGTCATTGGCATTCAGATTTTCAATGTATGCTTTTGGACCAGCAGCCTTCCCAGCCATCAGCTCAATCACCTCTCATTGCAGGAGAGCTGGCAAGTAATCACAACTTTTGGCATGCTTGAAAACCCACTGACGGTCTTGTGGTCATTTCCACATTACATTGCACCCTTTACTTCCAGCACAGCGGAAGCATTTCATGACATCACTGCTGTATCCTTTTTGTTCCCGCTCTTCTTTTGTTACTCAATATGGCCGGGAAATCTTGAGTAACAGTGGATGTTTTTTGCCCACCAGTCCTCCCATCATCTGATTCCTCAGTTGATGGATAGTCAGGATCATCAAACTTGCTGAGAATTTTTGTGTCAGTTTTTTTCCATTTGGGTTTGCCCTTGCTCTTCCCCTTTTGGGGTATTGACTCGGAGTCTTTTGATAAGTTCAGAACCATAGCGGTTGGGAGCTGTCCCAGCAACTCAGTCTGTGATCCAGTTCTTACAATTTGACACAGCTCACTGGCATTTTTGCAGCTTCAAAGGCTGACCATGCAGAAGTGGTTATATCAGTAACCCATTTCTTCAAGATGGCTGATGTGGGATGTCTTGTAAGATAAAGCTCGAGAATATCCGCCAAAGTGGCGATGCCAGCACCACGCTCTGTAAGTTGAATGGGACCTTTTGCCCTAGATCCTAGCCTCACCTCCAGTTCCCTGTTTACAGCGGCTTCTTCTCCAGCATCTTCTACCCAGTTGTCATCAAGCACAAAATGTTGGAAATTGTATGTGCTCCCAGTGGAAGCAGGAAGAGGCAGGGTGTGGGGGAGATGCACAAGGTAAAGTCAAAGTGTTTCAACACTTGCTGCTATGTCCATGAAAGTTTTCAACTCTTGAAGCTTGAAGGCTTTGGCATGTTCGGCGTTGGCCGCAGGCTTATAATTTCAAGTGTAGTACAGTTATTCAATGAAATAATTGCCAATGAAATGATGACACCAGTGCTAATTTAACCTCTTGCGAGCATTATCCGAATGACAGGTTTGCGCTCCTATCATCCAAATTCACCCTAATCCACCAGCTGATTTTGACCCCTCTGAAATTCACTGGCAAATTTGCACAAATTTGCTGGACCAAATTCCCAGTACACTACTAGTGAGGCCTAGTGAGGTTGACCAATTCACTGGCATGTCCCACAAGCCCAACAAAAAGCAAAGCTTCCCAAATGCTTGATGCTAGCTGTAACAACAGCTCAAAATGTGAAATACTGATACTAATATGTTTATGATTATGGTGTCTCCCCAATTTCCTCAGGACACCCAGGATGGCCCCAAGTCAGTACTGCCTGCATCAGTAAGACTAGCTGGCCTAGCCCTCCCCCACTCTGACATTTCCTCAAAAGGAATATCTTACAAATCAATATACCACATGATTTATGTAACTGTACGACAACACAGATTTAGCACATTATGGACAACAATTCTCCTCGAAAAATATGTTCCAAGAGTCACTGCAAAATCATCCTCCCTTCTGGTACTCAATTCAAACAGTGTGACACATGCTGTGTGTAAGGAATCTATGATTCCTTGTTTACTTTCTTTAACTTTCTATTTTAAATTTGTTATCATTATTTACCATGGACGTGTGCCACAATGTACACACATACAAACATACCATATTACGCCGTCCGCGTTGCACAATCTTTATATACAATAACTACTACAACTCATAAACAGCATATACATTCATTACCCAAATACATTGATTTGGACCTTTGAATAGTGCACCGTGAGTCTTAGGTTGTTATCTATCTCTCCCATACTTGTTATAGGGCCTTAAGAAGCCCTATACAAGTTTATACTTTTTTTCACAGCCAAACAACCTCTAAAAAAAGTTTTGAATTGACTGTAGCTCAATCATAAGCCTCCTCCGAGGTTAGATACATTGATTGCCACATGTAGTCTTAAGCTGCACGCCAGTTAGAACTTAGACTACAAAATAAACACCCTAAAGGGAATTTTATCGAACATACATGAAAAAAGAGCCCTAACAACTTGAGTACTACTCTCGCCGTATATTACGGATACCAAACATTAACTTTGCATCTACTCGTGATTGTGAATCGAAGAGCATATCGTAATACAATGATTCAGAATGTGCACGATCTAGTGTGTTCAGAGACAAATCTCATCGATAAGTGAAATCGACCACCCGGATGTCAAGCCAGTCCCCTAGATCATCCAAACAGGGAAGTCCATCCCAATTACGGGATGTGAACCACCCATTTACCGAGTGTACCCCCCTCCAGTGAGACACCGCTTATAATGTCTCGCAATTCCCAGAATTGACTCACAGGGCTATCAGCCCTATTGCCTGCAGTGATGCGGATGAACACTCTGGCCTCAGTAGTAGCAGCCCGAGAAAGGAGGAGCAATCCCCCATAAATAGACGGACACCGGCTCCCCGGTCACAACAATTGGAAAACGCGAGAGCACCCCCTATACCATTGGTATACAACTCGCCCACGCATAGGAAAACATCTTCACCAGGTGGTGGATCAGCAACCAGTAGGGTTGCTAATCAGACCGAAGGTCTAGTAGACCCAATAGACATTCCAGTTAAAAGCCGAATGGATAGACGGTTTGACTGTTTAGAATTGATATTCCATGTGGACATGGAGCAGCATAGAACTGCTAGAAAAAAGAGCAAATCCACGCTACAAGCGTGTATAGACGAGCTAGAAGCTCTAGATGACCGTAGGGAAGCCCAATACAACTGATATCTAGCTGAATTAAATCTGATGAAATCTGATTATGCTTCGGAAGAGCGTCAGAAGGCCAACAGGCAGCCAGCTGCTAATATTCCCCATAATAGGGTATCACAGAACAGTCCTAACATAGGATTTCCATGAAGTCAAGGACCTCATAAATCATTGGTGACTTTTGCTACCAATTTGGTAGATACCACAGCCGGTATAAGCACACACAGTATTAACCATAATGCTAAACCAAGCACATCTGTCGTTAACACAACATCAGAGCAAGTGATCACTATGATACATGCAGCATATGATGCTGCATACAATGAGCCTCCTTGCTCAGTACAAGTGAGCAAAATAGGTTTAAAGCTATCATTACCCTCTTATAAGGGTGAAACAACTCAAGCTGAGTTCGAAACATATCTTGTGGCCCTACTAAGGCACTTCAAGATATACCAACTGCTAACTGCAGATACCGACCAATTGAGGGTAAACCTACTTGGTAATACCCCCATGGGTGCAGCAATAGAATGGTTTGAACAAACCATTGATACCAATGATGTCAATACCGACGTATGGACATTTGACAATGTAGTACAAGTGTTGGAAGAACACTTTGTTCATCAATCCTGTAGCCAGGATGCAGCAGACAAATTCGATGCATTAATGCAGAACAAGTCTACCATAATAGAATTCTACAATTCTTTATGAGTGTTCGCCCAAAGCATGGTAGAATTATCAGATAAATGTCGCATTAGAAGGCAATTCCTAGTCAGTCTAAATGACCATATATCCAACAGGATATTAGAAAACGGCTATATGGCTGAACAATCTACTATAGATGATCTACTAAGGGTCGCACAGCAGATAGAAGAAGCTTGGTCTTATGCAAGCCGAGGAAAATCAAGTGCAAGCTCAGCTAATACAAGCAAACCCTCAACAAATAACAGTAGCCTTATGGCTACCGTAACTAAATATCAGCCTCAAAAGCTATCATATAAATCCAATGGAGTTACAAAGAAACCAAGTAGTCAGCCCTTTGTCAATAAAATCACTAATGGTTCAGCACCATTTAGCAAAGGACCTAATCAGTCTAATCAACAGCATACAGCTGCATCAGGGAACACCCAGGCTCCACCTGCAAAGCCTAAATTGACCGACAAGTCAAATTTGAGGTGTTACTGTTGTAACAGTCTCAGACACATAGTCCCCAACTGCCCTCACCCGGCACAACCTAGAGCAGCAGTAGCTCAAATCATCGAGAACAATGATGAAGAAGACCCAACATTGGGTAATTTGCTTGAAGGCGAACAATATGATCCCGAATTGTGCTCGGAAGAGGACATGGAAGTCCATGAGATCGATCCTGACCAGTTAAATGGTCATGAACATGTTGAAAACATGGAAAACTATGTGGGCAATAGCTCAGATGGATATAGTCCAAATAACATGGGCTATCAACCTGACGAAGAGGAACAACACATTTCCTCATATGCATCAGTGGTAATACCACTTGAACCTCAGTATGAGGCACATGCACGCGCAGCAACTACACTGTCTGATGCATCGCTCATGGTGTATAGGACACAAGCATCGCGCAAATCATTCCCTGGCGAACAGCCAGAAAGAAACTTTGAGAAACCGCTCTCACTCAGCAGATATATTTATATCAATGGATATAAAGCACATGTCCTGATAGACACTGGCTGTACCACTGACATGGTATCCCCGGACTATCTAGCCACTATGGGTGAAATACTCTTCAAACTGGAAAACCCAGTAGGGCTGCAAATGGCAACCTGAGACAGTCGCTCTCAAATTAACTACGGCTATAGAGCCAAGCTAGAAATAGGCAAATTTAATGCCAAACACTACATAGACATAGCGAACCTAGACCAGTATGATATCATACTGGGGTCAGGATTTATGCGCAAGCATAAGGTTGTACTTGACTTCAGAGAAGAAAAACGCGCAGCGTTTATGATAAATGGCAAACACCATGTCAAGCATACAGGTGACTTTGGTTCCCCAAAAGGGGGGAAGAAGCTAATACAGCCATATAAACCACCAATGGTGGGCATGAAAGTCGAAGCCAATACAGCTTCTACAATAAAAAGAACCGTCAACACAGTCATAGCTCAAAAGGCTATTAAAAATAATATTGCTGGCAAAGGCAAAGAAAAAGAAAAAGAAAAAGAAATGGTTGTAAACAAACTGCAAGCTAATTTGGCAATGCCAATAAAAAAGGCTAAACCGCCTACAGCTACACCGGCAAAACTTCACCGCAATGCGGTAGCAGGATCCAGCAAGGATCTGAAGCTGAAGTGACTTGAAGATCACAATAAACCTACCGGCAGACAGGCGTTAATAGACATGAAAACTTGTGCAAAACTAGACAGAGAGTATAAAAGACCTAACAGTCCCAATACCTCTAGAAATGCCTCCCATACGGGAAATATCACATGAAATAAATTTCATTGACAAAAGCTATAAGCCTTCCTACCACATGCCGAGATGTCTGGATGTGCTCCATCCCAAGCTAGTAGAAAAAGTAGCCTGGTATGAAAAGGCTGGATAGTGGAAGCGAACCACTACAGATAGTGCAGCACCACTATTATGTGTCTATAAGAAAGACTGACGGTTAAGAACCGTAGTAGATGCGTGCAAGTGCAATGAGAACACAATAAAGGATGTTACTCCTTTCCCAGATCAGGACAGCATCCGTCATGATGTGGCTCACAGTATGTGCCATACTAAGTTGGATATGTCTAATGCGTACGAGCAAGTATGCATCAGAGAATCAGATGTGCCCAAAACGGCATTTTCTACCATATTTGGTACCTTTGTGAGCTACGTGGTTCAACAGGGTGACTGCAACACGCCCTCTACATTTCAACATTTAATGACATTTATATTCCGTGAATATATATAGGACGATTTGTCCATGTATATCTCGATGATATATTCATATTCTCTAATAGCCTAGAGGATCATGAAAAGCAACTACAGCTCATCTTTGACAAGCTGTGTGAAAGTCACTTATTTCTAAGTGCTAAAAAAGTGGACTTATACTCCATGAGAATGGACTGTTTAGGCCATATAATCACCAATGAAGGCATTTTGCCCGATGAGGACAAACTCAAACACATTTGCGAATGGCAAAGGCCAAGAGACTATAACGATGTACAGCGTTTCTTAGGACTGGTGCAATACCTAGCCCAATTTATGCCAGATATATCAGGCATGACCCATAATCATTGGCCCTTCATCTGGACTCCATTACATGAAAAGTGTTTTGAAATGATTAGAATCATTGCCTGTAATACACTAATATTTCAATCAGTGGATACACAAAAGCCGGACCCCATCTGGGTCATATGTGATGCCTCTGCAAGGGGCATTGGAGCATTTTACAGTCAAGGACCGGAATGGCACAAAGTGCATCCAGCGGGATTCTTATCCAAGAAATTTACACCAGCTCAGTGTAATTATCATATGTGGGAACACGAATTAATAGCCATATTAGAGACTTTAGTCAAGTGGGAAGACAAGCTCATTGGACGATGATTTATCATGGTGACCGACCATAAGGGGTTAACCTTCTTCAAATCAAAGATACACATGTCTGATAGACAGACACGGTGGTGGGAATTTCTATCCCGCTTCGAATATGACTTGGTTTACACCAAGGGAACCTTGAATAAGGTAGCAGACTCATTATCCCGGTATTATATCACCGACGAATTGTCAGAATTACACTCGCCGAGTGAATACATCAATATAGACACATGAATAGACCCTAGCAGGTAGTGATCGGCACGGGTTTGGGTCACAGCAGGTAAGGGTATGGGTCACAATTTTCGGACCCATACCCAACCTGCACCCGTGGCCCGGGTATGTGGGTTTTGGTGCGGGTATTGTAGCGTAGTATCTTCTGTATATGTCTGTATTTTTTCATATTTTATTCGATTTTATTTGAGCCTTAACGAAAGGTTTTTCGAATTTTCATAACTTTTTTGTTGTTGGCCAAACAAAGACCAACAATGCCAGCACCACAATGATTTGGACTTGATGCTGTTGCACAGTGTTGAGGATAAAGTAAGTCAACAAAACTTCAGTAATGTATGCTAATGGTTATATTTTAGATGGTGCTGGATAAGCCAGCACCAGCACTACTTCAAAAATACTGAAGACAATGCCCACCTCCACTACCTTACAACGACACCAATGCAGACCCACCTCCAAGTCCACTACCCACCTATCAACGATGCAAACACGTCCCTATCCCACCATGATGACGCTGGCGCATCACCCACCCACCAACTCCACCACCTCTCCCACCACAACAACGCTGAACGCATCACCCACCCACCAACACAATGCTGAATGTGTCACCCACCTCTACCACGACTCTGAACACGTCGCCCACCAACATGTGCAGGGATAGGGTGAGCAACGGAGAGGGAGAGGGTGCAATGAAACAGGGCAGCAAGGGGTGAGCGGGTGGGTGAGTGTGTTTGCTCGCCCCCCCCATATTTATTTTATCTGTAGTCTATATATTAAATACATAATTGTGAGAGACCCGCTGCACACCTGCGGTGGGTCTCGTATCTGTCGTATCTGTTGTATACACCTTAACCCGCACCTGTACCCGCACAATATCCGACCCGCCAGAGCGACTCCTCAGATGCTGGGGCTGCTAGGAATGCTTCCTCTCTGTCTCCTCAAGCTGGAGCCGCTGTTAACCTTGACGCTGGGACCAGTGATGTGGCAATGGTACGACTTGACGAACGGGTTCTCAGGTTGGACATATCTGCGCCAAGTGTCGACCCGCCTCGGGCGTCCGATCCAAATCAGTCCGCACCAACAGCAGCTCTGAATCAGAAACACATGCCATCAGAGTCACCGTCACCCATCCAACAGAAAAGGATCAGACGGGAGGAGCCGGCGCCCACCAGTTCCACGGGTTCACAGGTCTCACTGGCACCTGTGCAAGAGTCTGAGGTGGGCCAACCAAAGCCGAAAGCACGACGTGCAAAGGGACGACAGCGGGGATACAGAGCAGGCCGTGGGCGGAATCTGATACATGTCAAGGACATCATGATGGACAAGACATGACGACCGAGGACTCGGACTCGGATAGTTTTTTATTAATAGTAGTATATTATTACCAGTAGTATCCCGGTAAAAAGTCTGTATTTTTTTATCTCTGGCATTGTATTATTTAGATAGTTTTATATCTCCCGTGCCTTTATGTCCTCAACAAATTCAATGAATTCGTTCAGCCAATACTAGCAGTGCAATCCCAGTCACGTCACAGGATCACGTGCACCGTACATACAGACTATCATATTGGGACGTTTGCGGCATTGAACCTATGCCATCTTGGAGGGTCATATTCTCTGACTCGGACTACATTTGTGATTGTGGGTAAACACCACCCACTTTGCGGACACTACAGTTGGAAATTCTTTGCAAAGGGACAAAAACATGACAAGCTAGTACCGTTGTACATGGCTGACTTTACAATCAAAAAAGCTGAAACTAAAACCCAAAATGAAAAACGAAAGTGAGTTTGAAACAGAAACAGAATCCTCGTCAGCAGCCAGAATATCTTATATTGAGTTAGTCAGGATGCTGTACCACTAAAGTACGTATGAGATGGGCTACATGCCATTATCATACCCAAATATGATCAAATTTCACCAGGCTTGAAGAGCCTTGGCCATGGGTTATAGGCCATTATTATAAGGTACCCAACCTTGCAGTACGAGCTGAACATAATTACTACAAGTAGATAGTCCACCTAAGCATCCCTCTCACCATACATTTCCTCCATGGCTAGGAATTTGTCGGCATCGCTGTCATCATCGTTGCCATTACTGCCCGAACTTGAATAGGAGGTCTCTGATTTTTCTGAGTCAGATTCTGATACAGTTGCCGGTGCCTCTGGCACATTGCTGACATGGTCATCCATGCCTGCCCCAGTGCAGAAGCCGCTTCATCAGTAAATTGGCGGACGGAATATGTATGCCCCACACCAAGTCCATAATGATAGCGCATTAGCATATCATGGTCAACAAACCTGTAGGTCATGTAAACATATCGCAATTATCCGATGTACTGATATACTCACCGGGCCACATAATATTGCACCCAATCTGAAGAGTCCCGAGTGCAGTGGGACAGCCCTTTACCATCGACATGGAGTAAACCCCTTGCAAAAGAAGAGATGATATGACAACCTCTCAAGACATCGGCAGGGTCAACAAAGCCAAATGCATTGTCTTCAGTTACTAATCTGAATTGAAGAGTGTCGAGTTGCTGAGTGCTCCATCTGCCAGTGACACTGGGGCATCTATACCACCCACAAGAATTCCATTCGATGTGGTTCATAGCCAACCATTCCTGCACCAACATATACCACATTCACATGATAAATACCCTCAACTCGAGCATACCAAAATGGATGACTAGACACCCTGGCATTGCTAGGATTAGCCATCACCATAATGTTGCGATGTGATGAGGCTGCATGTACTACATCTTGGGAGCATCTGATGTCATACGTAGTATAATTGATGCAGAGAAGTTAATGTCAGTAGAGACGGTTGTGTTTAAAGAGAACTGAATTGGCATCACATTCATTTGCATCAAATGGAGCAGTATTCTCATGGTCAGGAAATATAGGTAAATTCTGGTGGAGTGTGGACACAATACATGAAAGCAGATGTTGTTTTAACTTGGGCAAAAAGTTCTATAAATCATCAGAAATCAGAAACAACCCCAAACACAGAGGGGCAATGCATACCTGAATAGCCGGGTCGCCGGTATTCCTTTGAAGGAATGTGCCCACATGAACATAGTCATTCTGAGTTGCACCGATGTGATGATGTTCCTGTGGTGTGTTTGGTACTGCTTCGGGCTGGAGTCTTCCTTCACGAGTGAGCCAGGCTTGGATGCAGCAAAGACGGCCTGCACAATGTTCTAGTTGAGCCAGCTGCTTCACATATTGTCTACGGTCTGTATGCGTGTATCGAGCCTTTGGCATACGATGCTCAAGTTCTCCCTATGCATTTGTCCATCAGTGTGCAAACTAAATAATAGAAGCTGCTCACTCGCTCTGTTGAAAACGAGTCGGTGGTGCCATACATACTGATCATGGCCGCGTAGTCACTGAGTGCATAAAATTTGTAAATTTGCAGATTAAATTGCTTTTTCAGCCGACCAGTTTCACCAGAGCGCCCGACAGTTGTGGGAGTGGGCGGACTTGGGTGCCCACATACTGCACCAGCATGTTGACCTCCTCCTGCTTTCTTTACTTGTCGGCGCTTGCGTGCATCTGGAGTTCGTGGGTATCGAAAGCGGGACATGTTTGATTAACAAAGTGGCAAAATTTAACACCCAGGTCTTTAGTTGCATCATCAAGGAGTTTGAGTGTCGCATCCATATGCATGTGAAGCTTCGCTAAGCCATGCCAATGAGCACAGGAAAAGAGCAATCGTAAAATGGTCGTATTGTGTGGCTCGGGGAGAAGACCTTCGAAGACAGGTATAGCACACTATTGAACAAT
>QLPF01018722.1:0-13026 GCA_003314045.1 Hygrophorus pudorinus | reverse complement strand
CTCGGCGCTTCTTGTCTCTGTGTTGTCTTGTCTCTTGACATTGCTTTCGTCTCATTATACGTATCAAGCTTTAGGCCAACCGATAATCAAAACACTTTTGACACCACCATGGATTCGTCGGTTGAACTCCTATCTAGGTGGTTCACATGCTGAACTTATTCTTGTCACCTTGAAGTTGTTTAATGTCCTGTCTACCTATGCTGGTAGAAGGGAACAGAAATCCGTCCTGGAAGCATTTGCGTGGGAGACCAAAGTAAGTTTCATTCGTGCTATCGATAAACCCTTTTGTATTTACGGTTACCAGTCGTTGCCAAAACTATTGAACATGCGGCGTAAACCCAAAACCGGCGAGGTGGTCGACCCGTTAGCTAGGCCAGGTTAGACCTACCTTCCGCGGCCGGCACAGTATGCTCACACACGCCATCAACAGATATCCATACCCTGTACCTCCTCTTCATTATCTCGTTCGTAAGCCCAGAAAGCAATACTCTCGTGAAGACGGCGTTTCTCGACCATCACCGAGCTATATTTCTATCCATCTTCAAAGGCTTGATACAGGATTCATGTTCGGTAGTCCGAAAGGTCCTCGAAGTTTGCTGGGCCGGGATTTGGTGCGACCCCAAGATCAAGCGGACGCTCAAGATTGGCATATTCAGTGAGGCAACTTTATCTCAGGTACGATATACTATCGTCGCCCCGCCGAAAGTTCTCATTGTAACCATGTAGATCATCAAAGTCTACGATCGTGTCGCCTCAGAAGACACAGACCCCGAGCATGTCCCCGCAGATCTAGTCCACCATTTCCTCCTCGTAATATGCACCCGGCCAGGAACAGGCATATGTTTCAAGAACCGCGGATGGTATCAACGTGAATCTGACGGCGATGAAACAGCAACGCACGAGGAAGATCAGCCAACAACTCAACAAGGCGGGAAAATATATAACAAAATTCTGGGCAACATTCTGAAGAGCTTGAAGGTAAATGAAGATTCGCGACAACAGGAACTCGCCCTCAAGATCATGACCGCTTGTCCAGAATTGGTCACATCGTAAGTCGCAGCTTTATTTCATTTTGTGTTCCTTGGTCTATAGTTCCCCTAGGTATTGGAAAGGAGCTGCGCTGACATTGGAGCCTCGTTTGTCGTCAAAGTGGATTTCGAACATCTCATTTTTTGGATCCGTCATATCGCTTCCCGTACCGTCATCATCATTTTTGTTACCCAGCAGTGCTCTTTACCAACCCACACCACCACCTCTATCAAGCATCATCGAAAATATATTTCCTTCTGTCAATACCAAGAGTCATCTCTCGAAGGGCCTGCAGTCCACTTCGGCCCTCGTTCAACACTGTTCAGCCCTCGCCCTTGCGAAATGTTTGATCAAGTATGAGGATGTCATACGCACCTTTCGGACAGTGGAGACAGCCCTCGAGGAGGATGACGATCATGGGCAGTGGTGCAAACGACGGAGAGAGGTTGAACGAGAGGTTCGGCGTCGCGTACCCGACTTTCAAGTCGTGGTCGCATTTTCACATGGGCGGTCTGTCCTCGCACCCAACCCGAACAAGGCGGCGTTGCTGGCGGAAAGTGCGCAACGTTTGTTGTGGATGTATCATCGATGCCTACCTTCGCTGGTGGCTGAAGCGCGATTCGACGTCGGAAAGTTACTCCAGAATTTCACGAATAGTGGGGACAAAGAAGGCGTGTCAGACGTCACTACGGGCCTGCAAACTGTTCACCAGCTCCATCTGTTACGGCTCCTCAAAGAAAGCGATCAATTCGCTTGGAACAAAACAGGTGCCGATTTCTGACATTGTGTAAATTCAGTTGTTGACTCAATTTTTGGACAGTTTCGTCGTCACACAGTTATCTTTATATCCTCCTGAAAGCTAACACCGTGGCAGAGGCCCCTGCGATGCGAGCGACGCTTACGGCTCTTCTCCGGCACGTTCTTTCCCAGAGCATACTCTTCCAGGAGGACGCGGATGAGCCATATTTGTGGCTCGCATCACTTCCAACAAGGGGCCGTGGCAATGGCTTCGAGGCACCAGATGGGGCTCGCCTAACGGACGAGGGCGATAGCGTCATCGCATTTCTGGACGAATGCGTTCAACGGTGCTTGAAGACGCCATACCGTTACCTCGAAGAAATGTATACTCTCACCCAGGCAGATGATGGGCAAGATGACAGCCAGAATGGCATCGCCGTTACACGGCCGGATATTTATCCAAGCCCGCTCCTGATGACGGTTTCGGAACAACTGGGTACCAAACTGGCGAACAAGCTTCTGACGGCTTCGGACGTTCTTGCCTTGGTTTCTTTTGTTCGAAAATTGATCTTTAGGCTGTCAATGAAGCTGCCAAATCTTCAGTTCTTGAACGCCTTTGCGCAGAAGGTGGGCGTGTTGATGACATCCGACGACCATTTCCCACAATATCCGGTCGTAGCTTCGGCTATTCGTCGCGAGCTGTCTATTCTTCGTTCGTGCCTTCAACAACAGAGCCCTCGTATCGATAGGCCGGCCTCCCGAAATGATGTTGTACACGATTTCCTAAATAAAGTCGAGCAGTTGCCAGTTCGTATGTGATATTTAGCCCATCCTCACATGACTTCACTCAAGGCGTTAATCTCAGCCGAATCGGTGACTGCTCGCGTCAGCTCTGCGTTTGAGCTTGTCGATTGGTTGCGCCTAGTCGGCCAGCCCTTACGGCCCAATGAAATCGGGCGACTGTCACACGTCATCGAGCGATTTCACAAGCCCGCTCTTCGGGAAATGTCTGAAAACCTTGATCCGGCCCATGCGTTACTTTGGGATGGTCTGAACATTGTCTCGCGATGGCCTGAACATCGAAACGAGTTCGTAAATTGTTGCCAAATCATTTCAACCGTGCTCTGATTTGTCTGATAGACTTGGCTTTGAGTGGCTTTTTGTTCAATCGAGTGAAACCGAACTCTCAGCTCAGATTTGCCGAAGTATCTTGTTGGAGACCTTGTACACCGATTGTGTTACCCTTGTCGACGTCAAGCGGGCGTTTTGTCTTGTCACTCACAGGCTGTTGGCCTTACTGGAGAACGATACTTTTGCCAGCGACATGTTTCTCCTACTGGGCGCCCTGGTCGAGAAAGCTCAATCAGTTTTTTCCACGGCGGACGCTGCCAGTCTGAAGGAATATATCTTTACGCAATCAGATACCATCAAAGAGCTCTGCTCTTCTCAGTCCCTAGCAGATGTTGTGCACGAAGGTCAGTTGTATACGAATGAAAAGTGATGTAATCCCTGATCGAGACCATAAGGATTAACGCAGTTCGTTGACGTTTCCCTCAATGTTTCCGCCGCCTTCGACAGGAAGTTAGCTGCAGATATCAGTCTGGGTTGGCTGAAGTTGTTGAGGCGTAATTTAATGTCTCAGGACTCTCCTACGGTCAGTCCATGCTTTCGTGTTTCAATGTCGACATTATGCTATTTATCCTTCTAGGCTCCCGCCATGCCTTGGATCAAATATCTCGAGTCCGACGACCTTTTCGATCTTTTGAAAATTTCGGGTGGTGCCGTCATCACGAATCCTTCTGCTTTGGATGTTTTGAATGCCACGTTGGTCGCCTTGGGACGATTAACTACGTCTTCTATGGAATGTGAAAGGACCCCACGGCTGTGGCTAAACCATTTGCTTGCGTTGCGTCCCGTTGTGCCCGGCTCTGTCATTCTGGAAGACATGATCGCCATGGCCATTGATGCAAGTTTACCAGTGGGCTGGGACGGCCGTCCTCCGAATCCTACTGCTGGAATTCCGTTTAGCGCGTTATCCGCCCACTCGGAAAGGCGATGGTCTTGCCGTTTGGACCAGCTTCCTGCCGAACTGGATCTTCGTTCATTCTTGACCCAGGAGACATGGACGCCGTCTACAGTCAAAATTATATCTCGTTTCCTCTACCAGCAACCGTTTGCTAGGCGTGCATTTTTGCAATGGCTTAGCCCCGGAACCTGTTCCCGACGTTCCATGTTGCATCTCGCCAGTGTGTTGTATGCGTTTTTGGACGCGTCCTCTTCTCACGACGTAGAGATGGCTGACGCGCAAGGCGAGGGTCTAGACTTGTGCTATTTACGACTCTGCGAGATTGTTGTGGAGCCTCTGAACTCGCAGGAGTTGCGGTCTCTCTCTGGCACTTGTATATCTCTCATGATTTCACTGGAGCCATCAAAACGGTCCAATCTTATCGCGTCGCTCTTGAAACGGATACAGCAGATGTCGCCTGGTGCGGTCAACTCACAATTGTTAGCCATTGGCAATCGTCTGTCCGCTTCTCTACACGTGGATGCTAGTGATGTTATCACCTGCTTAGTAGATAAAGGGTTACAGTGGGCGACGCGAGCGTTTGCTAATTCTGAAGGTTTGGAGGAATTGCAAAATATCGTAGAAGAGCTAAGTGCGTCTGTGTTTCCGTTCAACCGGGCTTGGGCTGATAATGTAACATTGGTAGCGAACTTAGCGAAGATATCTTCCAACGTCAAACCTCATCTAGTCGACCCGATAATCACTTCGGTCATTCAGGGTCGCTTGGCGAACGAAATCGCTGTATCCTTTGTCAGTGATCTAATCAAGACTACCCATCTAAAGGTCAGTGTATCTTGGCCGAAATTTGTATGCTACTCACAGTCACACGCGTGCTAGCCACTGACTGTCAATCCCCATTTACAAAGTATACTCCAACATTCGCAATTTTTCAAACTTTGCGGACACGGCGGATCTGCTTCGAGAGATACCATTATCCATCTTGTCCACCTCTTATTCCATTTCCATCCATCAAACACATCTCAGCCGAGCCATGTCGAGCCTCTCGTACGCGTTTACAGAGCAACTGCGTCCGCTGCAGACCGAAAACTATTATCTATCTTCCAACTATTCGAGATGCAACGAAAGATTTCAGTAGCATCTCTGATCAGCAGGTGGTCACCTTCCGCGGACTTGACGTCATCCACCGCTCTCGAAGCTCTTCAGAATCTTGACCCCATCCAAGTTTTACGAACCTGCCTCACATTTCCAAAATGGCGACGTCTCGAAGATCAAGCAGTGGAAAGGGAGTATCCTCTTGACGGAGAGATATACGATCCTGTATTCTTGATCCTCCTTTTCACGCGTATGTTCTCGGAAAGCATGCCGACCTCTGCATTTTCCTGGGTGGGACTATTCAGGACGAATATCGTTAGCCTTCTTATCCGATGCTTGTCCTCCAAAGATAGCAAGATGCGTGAAGTAGCGCTGTGCCAAATCGTAGGCTTGTGGAAGCGTCTTGAGGTGCGCCCGTTCGTTCATTTCTGTATTCATTACCCTAATAGGGTTGTTTTCTCGTAGACTGCGGACATGCAAGAAAAGCCACACGTAACATACATATTGAACCTGCTCAAAAACGCTCTGCCGCCTCCATCGGAGGAGAAGCCCACACGTTTACCGTCATACTCGTCACTTATTCTTCTACATGCCCTGAGGGCTATCTTCTATCCTTCCAATTTCATATATCCTTTGACTGCCCGCTTCCTACTACAGCGCCCGGAGCTGGATACAAATGACGTGCCAATGTTGTATGGCATGCTTTACAGCAGTTCCGACGATTGGAAAAAGGAACGAGGATGGATCATCCGGTTTCTCGCTGATGGCATGATGAGCACGGATGATTGGCGGGTACTCAAACGGCGGCATACTTGGGACATTTTGTCCAGCTTGTTCCAAAGTTCTGAGAAGGAACGGGCATTGCGGAATGACATTCTTGAGGTCCGATTCTGACTCTTCTTTGCGCGAATCTTTTATATCCTCATTCTTTGCCACTTATGCAGGTACTCGCTAACATTACTTGCAATTCCCAAGCTGTGACGTCTTTGGTCCTCAAATCAGGGCTACTTCAATGGATAGAAATGCAGCTGTTGGATGCAATCGGGGAAGATGGCGTCGCGTGGGTGAGGATTCTGCAAAACATCGTCACGGTAGTTGATCCCGTCAAGTTGGAATCGTCAACCAATGGGGACTGGCGTGCTGTCGTCTGCAGGTGTTTGTCACTATTATTAAAGAACAGCGACTCGTGTATGTGGACTTCGCGATTACTGTCAATAATTTCTGACTGCCCTCTACCTGCAGTGTCAGCAGTCCCTATATTCGGGTTGGCAACTCCTCTCATCCTACACATCAGTCTTCTACCAGGTCCTTCCACCTGCCCTCTTCCGTCACTGGTCGCCCAAGCAGTAACATCGCTCAGACGACTAGAGGATAGTATTATTATGACATCCGCACCAATCACTACATCGGACACACAAAACTTTCCGAAGTCACTGCACCAGGCACATGGGCTGCACGAGCTACCTGTATTCGATGACCCCGTGCGGTTATGGGGAGACTCAGTGGAGTGCCTCTGGAGTGTCACGATGACACTAGAAATGAAACTTTCGACATGGGACATGCTAACCAGCAGGCTGCTCATGTGGCGGTCGATGGTTGGCGAAAAATGTATGACGGGTGAGTGGGCACGCCGGGAGGCGATCCGAAATTTGAGTCCGTAGTTTTGCGGATTTCAAAAGTGACCAATACACTGTATTCATGATTGCACGTCTCCAGTCAGTCGTCGAGGAATGTTATCAGTTTGCCCTCATCGCGGTCGATGTTTATCAACAAATAATCAGTTGTGATACAAGCGTATGCACTTGATAACTTCTGGACCTGCTATAACAAGCTTCATAATCACTTGGCATCTCGAACAGCCCAACGGCACCAATGACCGTCGTCGTCCGCAGCTCCTGGGTTCATCAACCTTCGAAGTTCTTTCTCCACAGCTGTTGCCGCATTATAAATCTCTTTCCAACCGTACGACGCTTGCAAGAGGCCGTTCCAAATGTCAGTCTCCGGGTCAATCGGTTTTAGAAAGTCAGATGAAAGACCCGAACACCAAATGTCATATACGATAGCATTATAAGTATGTGATGGGGCATGTCTGGTCACATGAAGACTTGGAGGGTTGGCAGCGAGCGCGAAAAATATCCTGATGACGGGAACGGGGGCATCCCCCACCTTCAGGATCCCCAATGTTGTAAGGATTCATGGATTCAAAGAGTTTTTCCTTGGGTTTGTGAGAGTAGTGAGAGTCGTTCTTGACCTGATAAAGGATAAGTCCGAGGTTATCGATGGTCAATTTCGTGCCAGATTGCAGAAAGACGTTGACCATGTCGATCGATCGGTGATTATTGGCACACAGCACGCCAGCGCCTCGGGTCATTAGAAGTAAGAGGGATTCCTTATTGAAGTCGTGGAGTTTGATGAAATGATTGAAATGCATCGTGGCCAGAGGGAAATCGCGCTGCAGTTTCTTCAAATCTGTGGCTGACCGGGACTTGGTCACGGTGAAGAGATGTCCGTACACGAAGGACGCAAAGCTGAAGAATCGAGATTTCGGGTGTCCATTATTATCCGCAGGGCCAACAGCCTGATCACGAGCCAGAGTCAGCGTCAACAGTCACGGTGCAAGAAACTCCCCGCGATCGCCTTTATGTACGGTGAATCCCTCCATCACAGTTTTGAATGATTTCAATGGATCAAAGGATTCCCGCGCCATGATGACATAGGCGGCTTAGGGGAGAAGTGGCTCGGAGGATGATATCGTCTCCATGCTCTCGAAGGTAGCGTCGACCTTGAGGCAGACTCGCATGTCCTTCCACCTGCTTCCTCTCTGCGGTTCGAGAGATGTAAGTCAGAACGTTAGACCGTTTTTTCCCAACGCTCCACCTGTTTATGTGGCGCAAAGGGGGATTATTTCCAAATGAGGTTATTTTTTTTCGTGTGTCTTGCCGACTCTTGCGCTTTCCGTCCGACTCGTCTTGCCTTTCTGCTGCAGGACTTGTTGGAAACGCGAGTATGCGCGAGATAGGAGATCTCGCGTGTACCGATCGTGTTTCGAGGTGGGACAAGCTCCACTCCGACTCGGAGCCCCACAGGTTTTATAAATGACATTTTCACCGTTATACGTTTACCCTTTTCCTTCGTATAGTTACAGGATATTCCGTAAAGCCTAAAGTAGTGTACTTAAACTCGTATCAGTACCATACACACCTCAGCGAACGCGACGCGTTCAGTTGCTGAGGTGAATACCCCACACACTTCTTTAGTACTCATTTTACTTACCACCTACATAGAACTCCGTCTATTAGGTGAATACATATACAGCGAACACGACACGTTCAGTTGCTGAGAACTCCGTCTATTAGACTCCACTGCGCTACAAGATACCTTAGCAATTCTGGTAGGACTATGTACTGATACACAATGTCTGGCACAGGTATGGTCCCATGCACTGTCTCTTCAATCTGCAATCAAATATCACGATTATACTGACTCAATATGCACACTTGGAGGTTGAGGGGGGAAACTGTCGGAAATTTCCAAAGTGGGTTGTAACCAGCCGGGATTGAACGCCGCTTGAAAGCCGGTTGCAATCCTGTCACAATATACTAATATAAATCATTATTAATCACAATGCGTTGCAATACAAGTCAAGGCCCCGTTCGACAGGGATTATCATCTAAGATTATTGAGATTCTACTGCCAAAAAAGAATAATCAGATTTTTGATTATTCTCGGATTATTGCTGTGGCTACCCATGACAAAATGTGACAGATTGTAGATAAGATAGTCCGAAAAGAGCTATATCCCGATCGGGCAACAATCACCATGTGAATTTGATGGGTGCTCATCGCCGATCGTGTTCTACAAGAGCACTTGTCATTGATCACGGTTGCACTTGTCATTGATCACGGTTGCACTTGTCATTGATCACGGTTGCACTTGTCATTGATCACGGTTGCACTTGTCATTGATCACGGTTGCACTTGTCATTGATCACGGTTGCACTCGTCGTTGATCATGGCTGTGCTCATCATACACAACAATAAAATCATTTTTTCCTCGTTTTTCTCAACATTTTTTTTGCAAATTTCACTCCTTGTAGTGTAATCATTATGATAAAACAATTAATATATTTTGACCATATCTGTTGTTGTTGACAATATTAGTAAGGAGAACCTTTCATATGCCTGCACATCATCTGTGGCTGTATCGGCGGGTTCTTGTTTCTGAGGTGTGACTTTGGTTCTGTTTGGTAGGTGTATATAATCTCACTTATAATCTCTTGACAATCTGGCTTATAATCTCTATCGAACAGGGCCCTCTATAATCTTACTTGTAACTCTGTTCCAACTTGATTGCAATGACGGTCAAAATCGGACCCCTTGGTAACAACAAGGCTAAATAACAAAAATTGATTTAGGTGTCACAACCCGTTACAATGCCTTGTAACTAATTTTAGAAATTTCTGACAAAACTCACGATACATTCATTCCCTATTTAGAAATAATGTTGATCCTCTTTGTGCCACATAAACAAAAACCCTGAGTGGAGCGTTGGGAAAAACAGTCTGATGTTCTGAATGTCACTGGAATGTTACAGAAATGAGAAATGCAATTGTTCTACCAAGGGGTGACCAATATTAACAATATGTGAATTGGCGGTAATGTGCTCCAAATCCAAATGGCTATCTAGGGATACTGGCTTTGCTAATGTGTCAAATCTGAGGTCTGTATGGATGGATTACCCAATGAAGATTCTGTTCGAGATATCCTCATCCGGCGATTAAGGTTCTGTTGAACCTGACAAAACTGAACCTGAGTTCAATTCAAGGTTTAGCCATTAGTCAGAACTGGACCTAAGGTTCTCGGTTCTGCCAAAGGCAAAATTTGCTGAATGCACACGAACTCAGTTCGGACCGAACTATAAACTTGTATAGGGCTTCCTAAGGCCCTATAGCAAGTGTGGAATGATATAGATAAAAACTTATGCTCACTGTGCACAATTCACAGGTCCAAATCATATGTATTGGAGTAATGAATATATATGCTGTTTATGAGTTTGTTGTAGTTATGTAGATAGAGAGTGTGCGATGCGGACGGCGTAATATGGCTTGTTTGTATGTGTGTACATCGTGGCATGTGTCCACGGTAAATAAAGATAATAAAGATAAATTGAAATAAAAGAAAGTGAAACAAGGAATCTTCGATTCCTTACACTCTTCCCCCCTTTAAGAGTAAGTATTGATGCTAAATTAGCATGGGCCCATGAGGGTGTTGGGATCGACAACATGTTCCGGCAGTTCAGGCATAGGCTCGATGCGCCTAGCACGAGGCTCGGGTAAGTTCTCGTCGGCTGAGTCTTGATGGCCCTCTTCAGTGTATATCATGTATGCATTGTTGAGTATCTCCTTGATGGGTTTGTTGCCTTGGAAGGCAGAGTGTGCATTCAGCTCTTCAGCTGATGCAGCGGCACATATATATTTTGCTGTCATAGGCTTGACACTGTGTTTAGGCCATTTGCCATGATGTTTGATAGGCTCAGTGCACTGTTTCTCAATGCAAGCCGGAGGAGGTGCCAGCATAGAGGCCAGCGATACCGTGGAGCTGGTAGCAGATGCCGTGGTGGCAGGGTTAACAGTGGAGCGACCCACTGGTGAAGGAGGCTGGCCAGCATTGGCACACACAAGAATGGCACGTTCTGCGTAACCACTAGTGAAGGACACAGGTAACCTGCGGGTATTTCATGGGTATTTCAGTAATCAGACCCTAGATTTTTTTTGCGTGATCACAATGCACTAAAAATTATCTGAAACCGTCAAGAAATGGCTGAGATATGGTCATAACAAGTTTTAGCACCTAAGCTTGAAAGCTGATGGCACCACCCTGAATAATGATGAAAATCTGAGGTTTTTTGAGCTTTCTGAAAAACCTCGGATTTTGATGATATTCAACTGGTAATAATGATGGTGTACCATCAGTTCTGAAGATTAGATGCTAAAACTTGTTATGACCATATCTCAGCCATTTCTTGATGGTTTCAGATAACTTTTGGTGTATTGTGATCGTGCAAAAATGTTCTAGGGTCTGATTACTGAAATACCCGTGAAATACCCGCGGGTTACCCATGTCCTTCACTAGTAACCACAGAACATGGTTTCATAGACTGTGGAGTCTAGCCCACAGTGGTAGTAGTGGGTGGCAATGACAGACTCATCGAAGGGTTTGTAATTGGGGAAGTGACGAGCTTCCCAGAATTTGGGAATGGTATTAGGGGCTACCAAGCCCAGGTATTGGCCGTTGCCAAGTATTTTGAGAGCTTTAAGCTTGAATGCTCTGTGAGCAGAGCCAGTAGGTGTGCCATCCTGAAGGAATTGCCATACCGCTAGGTCATCCGATCAATATCAGTTCTTGTCATCACAACAAATAGCCTTGGGCACATCGTTGCAATTTATGACCAGTTTGTCTACTGGGTATTGGGCTTGTTGGCCTGCAGGTGGTAACACTTTGGCTTGTAATGCCAGTACTATTATCGCCCTTTGAGTGAGTGACTGTTGATCAAACAGAATTTTGTATGCCTCTTCGGCAAGGGCCCTAAATGAAGGGTGAGATAGGCCTATGGCCGGAGATTCAGATGAGGAACCTTTCTTCATAGGAAAGAATTCCAGCTCTTTGATATTTCTCCATAAGGAGTCAGGATATAACGACGGGTGACCACCAGCTCCTAATGCTATGGGTATGCCGTCTCGGAATAGCCATGTAGGCATGGGAGGCCCTATGACTGAAGATGGTTTCACCTTGGCCTTGAATGAGGCAATTTTGCTGCTAGGCAATGACTTTATCTCCCTAACGGGGCCAGCCAGTTTGGAAGGAACTATGAACCTGGCAAGGTTCGCGGTTTGGGCATATGAGGGCCCTGCCATTAGTGTATGTCGCAGGTACAGCCGTGGGTACAGGTATGGGTACAGACATTGTACCTGCAAAAAGATAGACCCATGGAAATGTACCTGTGGGCCATATTTTCTAATTGTTTAGATATATGTGTAAATATTTTCTAGTACTAATATTACTCTCTACAATTGATTTTCGGCCATCCAAAGTCGGTTTTGTATTTTGTTCAAGCCATGAGTGTGTGATTTTCGTGCACACTCAGCCTCAGCCACTGAGTTCAAACTCAGCCACCCACCTCAAGACACCACCAACCGCTCGAGAAAGCAGTAACCGCAGGCAAACAAAGTAAGCAAATATTTATCTACATATTTATTGAATGTACTGTATATATATATAGGTACATTTCGTGGTTAAACACGAGACAATGCATCTGACACGGCACCCACCACCACCACCAACAACGCTGTACAAACGCACACACACGAACATCGGCACCGGCACCTACACGACTCTGCTGTCTTGCATCAAACGCAAGACGGCCATGTTGTTTTTCGTTCCACCCCACCACCACCATCCCGCCTTGTCACCTACACCCCCACTGGCCGTCTCGCATCAAACGCGAGACAGCCATGTCATTTTTCGTTCCACCCCACCACCACCATCCCGCCTCGTCATCCACACCCACACTGGCCGTCTCACATCAAACGCAAGATGGCCATGTCATCCCCGCCACCCACCACACCACCCTGTCCCTCCTCACCCACCCCAGCCTCGTCACCCACCTCTGCCACATCACCCGGCCGTCTCGCTTCAAATGTGAGACGATCCACCACCACCACCCATCCACCCCTCCGCTCCTCAAATGAGTGCGAGGGGATCTTGTTGACCAATCCCGCCCCCACCCAGTTCCATCCTCACCCCTCCGCTCATCAAACAAGCACAAGGGGTATTTCATTTGTATATTATGTAGTATAAAATTCATTCATATTAAACCTAGGGCCTCTCTGCTCCTCAATCGAGTGCGAGGGTTAAGTTATATTTAAGTAAAATGAAGTAGAATTACACTATAAAAGTGACATACCTGCCCATGGGTATGGGTACAGGTATACCCAGGGGTACAATTGGCTGTACCCACGACCATACCCGGACCCTCACTGGGGGTACGTGTCATGACATAACTTTTACCCCTATCTAGTTTCCTTTTCCAAACATTCTTTCATCCTATTTCGGACATTTACACAACCTTTAAACAATTGCCAC
>QLPF01018706.1:0-17777 GCA_003314045.1 Hygrophorus pudorinus | reverse complement strand
AAAAGCCCGGGTATAGTATTTTGTACCCTGGGGTCACCCGTGTACCCGTACCCATCGTGGATGACCTGTGGGTCTCTCACTTAGCTGACTACTGGTAGTACATGTATTATAATATATATAATATGTTTGGCGGGCAGCGTAGGGCTGCCCGCCCTCTGTTGTGTATGGTACATGTTAGAGGTGGCTGCAAACGAATGCGTCAACTCATGCGAGATGACGGTGGTGATGGGTGGGCATGTGGTGGGGTTGTGGGTGCTGGGGACACGTTATGCATCGTGTGGTGGGGTTGTGGATGCTAGGGACGCATCATGCGTCATGTGATGAAATTGTGGGTGCCAGGACGCGTTGTGCGTTGTGTGGTGATGTTGCGGGTGGTGGGGACACGTCATGCATTGTGTGTAGGGTTGTGGGTGCCAGGATGCATTGTGTGGGATGTGTGCCGGGGACGTGTGATGTGTTGAGGGGAGGTGGTGGATCAGGATGGGAGTTGAACGTGATACTCTCACGTTCAACTCCCATAACGGGTCTACAGATTTGTCATTTATCATTAGTAGTTGTTTACAATACAATCTATGTATTACTCACCTTTTTGTGCCTGCGGTTACCGCTGTCTCGAGCAGTGGGTGGTAGTGAGTAGTGGCGGCTGAGTTTGAAATGTGGAACAGTGAGCAGAATATTCGACACACTTGCGGGTTGAACAAAATGAAAAAAATTGTTACCCCCTTAGAACTCTAGCCTCACTATAATAACATTACATATACCAGTAAATAATATTATTGGTGACCCATCACACATTTTAGGTGACAGGTACAAATATGAGGGGCGGGTACAGCTCCCGGGTCAGGTACAAGTCTGGGTAGAAATTTTACTACCCTTACCCATACCTGCATGAAATACCCGCCCAATACCCGCGGGTATTCTTGTACCCCTGCAATACACTAAGTGGTCATGCCGGTCATGAGTTATGGTGTATGTTATTATTATTGAGTGTTGCAATGCCATGGTTGACAAGAGTTGCATATTTATATCTGGGACCATCTGAACAAACTTCAAGTTGAACAAACTGTGACAACATTCCGATGAGTCACACCATGACTTTGTTTGTTCAATCTCAAAATACCATGATCCCACCTCACACTTGCAGTGCATTATCTGCAGCTGTTGATGCTTTCTTTCTCTTCCCCACATCTTGAGCTTGCAGTGCGTTATTCACAGCTGTTGAAACTTTCTTTCTCTCCCCCACCACATCTTGGGCTCACAGGGCGTTATTTGCAGCTGTTGAAGCTTTCCTCCTCTCCCCCACCACATCTTGGGCTCACAATGCAGTATTCGCAGCAGTTGGGCTCACTACAATAAACTCACTGCTACATGGCATATCACCATTGACTGGTGCATATTTTTGTTCATTTTTGTCAATTACATATTCTTACTTGTTTTTAGTTTCACAGCTGTCGATGCCTTCCTTCTCTCACTATACACTTGAGGCTTGCAGCTGTTGACACTTGAAATGATTCAGAAACGGGGGCTTGACTCAGACTCCAAGCCTGGGTCTGATTCAAGTTATCAGCAGGTTTGCATCTGCAGGCAATCGTTCACACAGGCAAGGTCATTCACCCACCATGAGAGAGGTTGCCAACAATCAAAGGGTTGACTTTTTGGAGCTTTAAGTATTGCTAGGCAGGTGTGGAGAGAGCAGAAGAAGCATCAGGTTGAATCACTAGCAGGCCAACCTTCTAGTACTCAGACTGCAAATTATGATGATGCTGCCGCCCCTGCTATTGCAGACTCAGACAGGTTGGATGGGCCACTGGAAATTTCTGATGACCCCAATAGCATTATTGTCGCAGAGCAGGTGCGTGCCAGTGTTAGGTATATTTTACTAGTCTCTTACAAATATTACAGCACAACCAGGAGGAGGAGCAGGCACAGATGGCAGAACCAACCACACCGGTAGACATCCGGGCACAAGACAACACTCACATCTCCCTCGCACAGGGCAGGCCTTAAAGGCTCAACCGCAAACTCCCTGTCCTTCCACAGCCTCTGCCAGCCTTGCTGCCTGTGTCCACAAATCGAAATACACCGCATACATTGCCACCCACAGAAAGATCTGGGTTGTGATCGGTTGTTCGCCACCTTCGTCAGATTTTCAAGACTCTGTGAAACATTTTTGGGCTATTTCAACAGTACCATGTGGAAGCACTTCCCGTTCATGACCCAGAGGAATATACCAGTTTGCATGACCTCTCAAACGATTCTGCCAGTGTCAATATCGTCAGCAAATCTGTCGCCTCCAAGTCAGACTTCTATCCGTACCCAAACCATAATTCATTCTTACTGGGCGACTGGTACTGGAATCACGCAGTACAAAAGTCACAAACGAGCTTTAAGGAGCTTCTCAAGATCGTTGGCTCACCTGATTTCCAACCTTTTGACGTCCGAAACACACCATGGCATAAGATAGATGAAAAGCTTGGGGAGGGACATGACAGAGAGACCGGAGAATGGTTAGACATGGATGCTGGGTGGATCAAGGAATCAGTGTCAATTTCTGTCCCATTCCATCACAGGACAGCAAACCCCAGCTGTCAGTCTTATGAGGTGCCTGATTTCTACCACCGTAACCTCTGTTGAGTTATCAGAGAGACACTATCAAACCCAGAACATGATAAATGTTTCCACTAGTGATGCCAAAGTTCAGTTCAGGTCCGGTTCGAGCCCTTTTGGCCGAACCCTGAGCCGGACCGTCGGTTTGGTTTGATCTAGAGGCCGAATGTGGACCGAACTGCTTCTGAACCATTTTGAATGGTCTAGTTCGGGTCCGAACCTGTACTATTTTGTCAGTTTGTTGTCACAACAAGTTCTAACCACCACTAGCTAGTATTAAAATATACTAAGAAGAGTGAGACACACTATCAAATAGCCTAGTGCAATTTCTATAGGTGTTTGACCCAATAAATGCACAAATACCCCCCAAAAGTGTCAATTTTGAGATCATAAAATTAGGCTAAGTTGATGTATCAAAATCCTAGCTAGTATTAGACATCCACAAGTCTAAATCCAATATACATGTAATTGACCAAGTTATAGCAACTTTAGTACTAGACTCAAAATTCAGACATATTAAATATCACTCACTAGTGGTGACACTCATAGTGGCAAAAGTATATCAATATATAGTCCTTATTGACCCCAAAGATCACAACCTTTGGGGTCAAGAATCATTTTTAGGTCCAAAAAAGTCACTCAAAATTGGCTTTAGGTTCAGGTTCGAACCAGGTTCGAACTGGGTTCGGGTAACCTGGGATTGCCCCAACCCTGAACTGAACTTCCGGTCCAGTTCGGGCTTTACCCTGAACCTGAACTTTGGCATCACTAGTTTCCACTATGAACCATACGAACCATACCAACAGGCATCAGGTGAAGACCCCCCAGTCCAAGTGTACACTGAACTCTACTCATCGACAGTGTTTGTTGACGCTTATCAGCAACTGCAGGACAGTCCGAGGGAGCCAGGTTGTGATTTGCCTTGGGTGGTCATCACATTGATGTTCTGGTCGGACTCGACACATTTAGCGTCATTGGCATTTGGAAGGCTGTGTTCATCTATTTTCTTCGGATTTTAGATTGTGTCAATCCAGGGCTGATCAACGAGCTCAATCATTGGTATGATCACCTTTACCTTTTCATATTTCTCACGACGCCTACTCTATTCAAGTTACAGGGAGCTTCCTACCTTTGGCCAGGCTATCAGGCAATTTTCAAATAACTGTTCTGAACTGAAGAAGGTGGCAGCTTGGAATTACAAGGACATATTGCAGGTGAGTACCATCAATGCTCCACATCTGACAACATCCACTTATCATCCTCTTGTAGTGCGCAATCCCTGTCTTTGACAGGCTCCTTCCCGAACCCCACAATAGGGAAATCTTACGACTCATTTTCACCCTAGCACAATGGCACAGCATGGCAAAACTTTGCATGCACACAGACCTCACCCTGGACATTATCAATGATGTTACTGTTTCATTGGGAAAACAACTTTGTCATTTTGCAAGCAAGACTTGGTCAGCCTATGAAACTCAGGAGCTTCCACGAGAGTCAACTGCTTGAGTTTGTCGACAAATAAACCAGAAGAAGCAGAACCCTTCAGGTACTGGTAGACCAACTGATGGCACCACATCTTGTTCAAATCTGCGTGCCAATGGTAATGATGCTTGTACTGTTAACTCTAGTGCGAAGAGGGCAGACACTTCCCGCCGTCCAAAAACTCTCAACTTGAACACATACAAGCTTCACGTGCTTGGAGATTACTCCAAAACAATACGAAAGTATGGAACAACTGACTCATAACTCTACAGAGCCAGTGTGTACCTTCAAGTTAGCTTTGCGGTATTGCATTTAATTAATGTATGGCCAGGGCAAACTGGAACACCATACCACAAAAGCTAGGTATTTCCGTACCAGTTGGAAGGATTTTCTCAAGCAAATGGCGAAAATCGAACAGCGGCAGGCTCGGATTCGCCGTGTCAAGGAGCGTATCTACAAAGTCAGGGATCACAGCGAGGAGGCCACCATGACCTGTAATCCTGACATGCACCACAAGATTGGGAGATCTCAGAATTACCCTCAACACATTGGTCTGTTTTTGCAAAAGCTTGCCGGTGATCTAGCAATCAAGGTAATTGAGGATTCCAAGGATTGGCATCGGTACTATGTCGTTCGGTTTGTATACACGCTAACTATCTACCCTTCACCAACTGTTCCTTATGTGTCTCCCTCAGATTTGTGGATCATGATATGATGATGCAATATTTTTCAGGGCTTGGTGTAGGGCACGTTTACACTAACACCGGCCCAGCTGTATGTCAGTGGTTTACAAGATATGCAACACTCTGTGGGTCAGGACTCAGATCCCCTCAAAACCATAGGACTCGTACCAGAAGATAGCAATGAGAGCACTGGGGCTCAAGTACAAGATGACAGAGAATCAGATGTACCAGCAGACTTTGATGATCCCGAGCTTGGGATGGGCCATCATGAGGACTCGGAGGACAATTGGGGGACAAGTTCTGAGTCGGAGTCAGACTCAGACTCAGAGGAGGAATTATTCGAGGAGATATACAATATGAGTTAGTTAATTTGTATGTAAGGGATGTTGTATTGCTGTAGTTGTGGTATGCATCTGAGTCGGGACCAGAGCTAGCTGATACCCCAGTACTGCAGTCCACTAGTCCACTAGTAATAAATATGACACTAGTGTATTTACTAATAAGTTACGGTTGGGGAAGGCCACTCTTATGTGGCAGTGTGGCCAGATACAGAGGATGAAAGTGACAACTGCGTGGTCAGAGTTTGTTATTGGATAGATAAAATTTGAAATTTGTTGCACAAAAAAGGAAAGTGGGCCAGCCAATCTGAAACCTCTGCCAAAGTGTTACCCGAGAGCATGATAAGACCCCTTACCTTACAGGTAGCGGGAATAATTTGTCACTGGAAGTCACAAAGTGGTTCGAAAAGTCTGTGACTCTGGATGACTTGACTTTCTCAGCTTGCAGCACGTTACAGTAATCACAGCTGTTGACTGGGTTCAAGTTGATCTTGGACGGCTACTATACTTTCATACCTTTACCCTCTAAGAGGCTCAATGCAGTGCGTATCTTCACAGCTGTTGATGTACTACCTACACTGACCTGTTACTGGACCATCTCACTTGTAATCAGCTCACCACACCCATTTACTCACAAGGAATTGCAGCGCATTATTCACACAGCTGTTGAACTCCTACTTCGGGTGTCACCAGTCTGGTGAGTCTTTTCCTTTCATTCGAGTTGTGATGCTTGTTTACTTATGAGGAATCACAGTGCATTATCTTCCGCTGTTGAACTATTTACACCGGCCTTGCACTACTAATGCGACAATCAAAGCCTATTATACAACTAACCACAGCCTAAATAAGGCTCAAACTTGAATGTGCTACCACACTGTGGCGCCTGCTGGCAGGCTCAGGCTCAGGCTGAGTTCACTCCACTCGCAGCGTGTTATTGTCCGCAGCTGTTGAGGCTTTCTTTCTTTCTCTCACCACATCCCCCAGGCTCACAGCTGTTGACGTTTGCCTTCAAGTTCTCCTTTCTCTCACACACATCACACACACACACATCAGCCTTGCAGCTGTTGATGCTTGCCTTCTCCCTTCTCACAAACACATCCCATTTGCAGCATGTTATTCACAGCTGTTGAAGCTTGCATTCTCCCTTCTCACACACACATCCTGTTTGCAGCTGTTGAAGCTTGCCTTCTCTCCCCAGACAGCAGGCTCGCAGCACATTATCCGCGGCTGTTGGGCTCACTACGATAAACTTACTGTTACATGGCATATCACAATTGACTGGTGCGTATTTTTGTCAATTATTCATTTTTGTCAATTATTCATTTTTGTCAATTACATGTTCTTACTTGTTTTTAGTTTTGCAGCTGTCGACACTTTCTTTCTCTCACCACACACCTGAGGCTCACAGTGCGTTATTCGCAGCTGTTGACACTTTCTTCTTTCTCCCACCACATATTAAGTTCGCAGCTGTTGATGCTTTCTTCTCCCTCTCACACATCATGCCTCCGACCATTACAAATGAATCAACATTCTATCGCCTCCCATGTTTGCAGTCTTTTCATGGTTATGATCATATGCCGCCAACAGACGACTCTTTCCTCTTTACAATTCCCCCATTTTTGAGGTATGTCGCACCTAGGCATGTTTGACCCGACCGTCTCCCCCCAGCACTACATGCCAGACCGGCCTTGGCTTGCTTTCATTCCTCTGCCAGACCTTGATCGCGTCAACTCCATCCAAATCTACCAAGTCTGGAGATTTTACCCGCCTTCCGATCCACGTGGACAGTCAGATCCATGTGGGGGGTTTGTTGTGGAACCATTCATATTGCTGCACTTTCCTCATGACTCGACAACAGGATCAAGAAGCTCTTGAAGTTATCTGTGGTCGACGCAAGGATAGGATATAAAGACAATGTCCCCACCTTCCCCACACTGTCAGATGTCGACCATCTATGCAAGGTTGTCACATTTGAGTATGTCGTTGATTGGGCCACATATATCCAGAGGGGGCTCAAGAGCAAGGCAGTGTGGATTGCAATGGCAGAGAAAATGGCAGAATTTTGGCCTCTCGACCTCCAACAATTGCACAACACAGCCATCCCTCCAGCTGACAATTGACTCATAGGCGTCTGGCTGAACGGGATGGATGAGGAGATGGCCCTTTGGCTTCTCATTCGTGCGCGAGTCCCCTGCTTCATAGTGCACAACTACAAACCTGGCACCGACTTTCCTAGAGGGCAATCAAGGGACATCTTTGACAACCATAATGTCCCACGTTTCACAGCATCTTCTTTCACGTCCAGAATGTTGTTCGAACAAGCTAGCCAATACAACCTGCATGCCTGGCAAGGCAATTCTCCCCTTGCCCCCTATTTTGACGACCCCTTCTTTGCGAAATAAAACCTGCCATTCAACAAGCACCATATCCTTTTGTCGTCCTGGGCTCAATATTGGGACTGTTGCACTGGCCGGTACATAGGGCCAGCGGTAAGATTGCTCACTTCCAGCAAGCTGTCTTTGTCAAGTGCAGGCGGACCGCCCGCAGTTCAGTGTCCTGAGCCTGTGGTTCCTCCCAGCGGGCCATTGGCGAGTGTGAGCAGGTCGTCTGCAGTGGAACGTCCTCCCCCCATTGCCCGCCCCCTTGACACGGTCCTGATTGCACCAGACCGAGTGCCCTGGGTCCAACCCCCAGACATCATTGGGGTTGGAAAAGGGTCTTGGGCCAATTTCTATGAAGAATCGGAAACGGATAACACGGCCATATCTCGTTGAGGGTTCAAAGATAAATTTCTCCCGTTATTACATCACACCAGTAGAAACTAACATTGTGTTCTAGAAATCGAGACTCAGAGGGGATTACGACTACTTGTGGCATGATCACGAAAACTGTCATTGTATCTTCACCAATGAAGACCTCGCGCATCCTATGGGAATACAACCCAATGCACGCAAGTTTGGTGTGCTGGCACCTAGGTGGACATATTATAGAATGGCCATGGTAGAAGGGAAGCATATCCTGACGAGGCCCTCTCACTAGGTATATTATGAGAAAAATCCAAGGTGCGAGGAGCTGGGCCAGAAGGCACCGACTCCACTCCTGGAGGAGTTACCAATCATCAGTACTATGCCTCATTTCCAAAACCATGAGCTCCCCAACCCCAATGATTGCAACATATACGAGATGTCTGGCTCTATTCTCACCTCCCTCCAACCCCCATCTCCCGTCCCTGTTCCCCAAGTCGATGATCCTCTCTCCACGGACTCTTTCTCGACAGACCTCCTCCTGGCTGCTGCATCTCTGTCCATCATGCCGCAAACTGACCCCCCTCTGTCCAAAGTCGCTGAGGACACTACCTTTCCATCCCCCGCGCCTCAGGCTGTGGGCCCTTCCTCCCCCACCATCTCTCCGTCCAATCCGGCAACCCCGCTGCACAAGCCAGTCCATCCACACACACACCCCACTGGCCCCTGAGCACCCCACCGCCACCAGCCGCCTCCCCCCCCCTCTTGACCACCACCATGCAAGCCGACCCCCCTCTCCCACAAGTCCCTCATTCCCACGTTGTTGAGGATGATACACTGTTGTGGGGTGACTCCTCAGATGCCGGGGCCGCTAGGGACACTGCCTCTCTGTCTCCTCAGGCTGGGGCTGCAGTCAACCTTGATGCCAGGACCAATGATGCGCCGATGGTACAACTTCACAAACAAGTTCTTAGGTTGGAGATATCTGCGCCCAGTGTTGACCTTGACCTACCTTGGGCGCCAAATCCAGATAAGTCTGCACTAACAGTGGCCCAGAATCGGGAACATATTCCATTGGAATCACCATCACCTGTCCAACGGAAAAGGATCAGATAGGAGGAGCCGCCCACGCTAGAGCATTTCACTGGCAGTGGTTCCATGGCTCAGAAGGGGGTGAACCAAAGCGGAAAGCACAATGCGCAAAGGGGTGACAGCGGGGACACAGAGCAGGCCATGGCTGGAATCTGAGGGGCATTGAGGACAGCATGATGGATGAGACATGACAACCAAGGACTCAGATAGTTTTTTTGCACATTCAAGTCACGATTATATTATTACTATTAGTATCCGACCTGTTTTTTGTATTACATTGTACTATCTAGAGGGTCATAGTTCTATATCTCTGATAGCCACTTCCTTTCATTCAGAGTGACTGTGACTCCGAAGTCGAAGTTTTGAATGTGACGTGGAAGTGACATGTATGACTCCCCTTCAAGTTGACTCTGAGTCTCAGCTCACAGTGCATTACAGTAATTGCAGCTGTTGACTGGGTTCAAGTTGATCTGGACAGTCACTATACTTTCATACCTTTACTCTCTAAGAGGCTTGACGCAGTGCGTATCTTCGCAGCTGTTGACTCACTGCCCACACCGCCGCGGTACTGGACCTGCCAGTGGGCTCGACTTTCAACCAAATCGCCACACCCATTTACTCATGAGGAATTGTGGCACGTTATTCACCCAGCCGTTGAACTCCTACTTCAAGTTTCACCGGGCTGGTGAGTCCTTTCCTTCCGCTCAAGTCGTCATACCTGTTTACTTATGAGGAATCACTGTGCATTAGCTTCTGCTATTGAACTATTTATGCCAGTCTTGCACTACTGACTTTGAGGAATCACAGCGCGTTATCTACGCAGCTGTTGATGTACTACCTACACCGACCTGTTACTGGACCATCACACTTCTAATCAACTCGCCACACTCATTTACTCACAAGGAATCATGGCATGTTATTCACACAGCCGTTGAACTCCTACTTCAAGTTTCACCAGTCTGGTGAGTCTTTTCCTTTCGTTCGAGTCGTGATGCTTGTTTACTTATGAGGAATCACAGTGCATTATCTTCCGCTGTTGAACTATTTACACCAGTCTTGCACTACTGACTTCGAGGAATCGCAGCACGTTATCTACACAGCTGTTGATGTACTACCTACACCAACCTGTTACTAGACCATCTCACTTCTAATCAGCTCGCCGCACCCATTTACTCACAAGGAATTGCGATGCATTATTCATGCAGCTGTTAAACTCCTACTTCGAGTTTCACCAGCCTGGTGAGTCCTTTCCTTTCGTTTGAGTCGTCATGTTTGTTTACTTACGAGGAATCACAATGTGTTAGCTTCTGCTGTTGAACTATTTAAACTTGCCATCTGAGTGAACGGGAGTGGAGGATAGTCTAGTACAAGGAATCACAGCGTGTAATCTATGCAGCCTTCGGAACTGCTATTTTGCCCCTGACCATCCGAGTCTTTGAATCATCATACCTGCTTACTGCCCAGGAATCGCAGCTGCTGAACTATGTCACGGGCCTGGACCATCCTTCACAATCGAGGAATCAGCGCTGTTGAAGAGCTATGTGCCTGCCACTCCAGGCCCGAGTCAATTTTTGCTAGCAATGGTAGACTGGGAGGACTCCAGTTATAGCTGTCACGTTTGCCCGTGTGGTGGTCATTCTTGCATTTAAGTGCATTCAGGCATCATGAGCATAGCTAGATGGATGTGCTTGTATTTCCACAATATGAAACTGTTCACATCAAGCCGTGCATCACTCTATGGTGACCCCATATCCAACTCCATCCATCCCCTTTGCCCCCATGCAACATTTCATCTCTGACCTCCACCCACAACAACCGACCTCTCCACCCTTCAATCCACAATCCATATGACAAATTCACTCACTCTTCGCCAGGCACTGGTCATGAAAACAATACACAGGCAGCCGGGGAGGCGTAGTCCGGACGAGAGTGTGGAGGGGATGGCGAGGCATTCAAGGATTCGTTTGTGGAGTTGAAGGCCCATCACACGAAAAGGAAGGAGAGGGATCCTCAGGGGCCAGGGTTTGGTGGCAAACTTCAGCCGATCGAGGTACAGTCAGACCCAGAGCCAGGACAGGGAGGTGGACGACGATTCAGGAGATGGAGATGAGTGGTACGAGAGAGGAGTCTGAACAGGAATACTCATGAGTTCGAGGGGAGTGAGGGTGGTTCTGGTGTGGTTGAGAGCCCGAATGGTCAGGTCGACAGTACGGGAAGTAGTCTCCTGGTCTTGGTTGAGTTCAAGACAGACGATTCAAAGTGTTTTTGCCAAAACCTGCATTGTCATTGAACCGTGTTCTCCAATGAGGAGGAGGAGGAGGATGTTGAAGAACATATTGATGAGGACCTTGAGGGGTTTGGCCAGGACGACTGAGAAGAAGACCACATCACCACTACAGATGGGTACGGCAAAGTTGAGCCTGAGACACAACCGTTGATATGACTGTAGGCTCCACAGGTCCGGAAACAATGTATTCTCTATCATTCACGGTCACGCACAGCCCACCATCTTTGTGAAGTACACGAAGTCCTCGCGAAGCCCCACAAGACCTTGCGAAGCCATTCTTGCACTTTGTGGCCGAGAACTCAACTGTTCGTGGTCAAATCAGCATGTTTCTCATTACTTAGTCTTATGTCTCATCGTTTACTCATTGTTCTATGACATTCTCCGATAGTCTAGACCCGTTCCTTCCTTTTGTGTCTTTGTATCTCCCTAATTAGAACAGTGGCTCAAGTCTTTCTACTCTCTACATATAAAAACACTGTAGTTTCAGCTTCAATAACAAGTTAGTTCCTCCCCTCAGTTCACGTCCAAGTCCTCATATTCATTTTTGTACTCGACCTCATCCTCAATACCGCCGATAATCATCTAGTGTTCGTGAATTACTATGAAAGGCTTCGCAGTCTAATTCGTAACTTCGCAACCTTCGCGTCGAACTTCATATAAGTTCTAGTCATTTTATTTCATCTTCGCACATCTCGTTTCATATTATCTTCTATATTCTTCACCTTGGCTTGTTGATACTGACCTTTACACGTCCTTGCCCTGGTCCTTTTGTTTTTGTGTTGTTTGTTGGTTTAGTTCCAGCATTCAGCCAGTGCAGGGATCATCACCATGACGGGAGCTTCATATTTCAGATGTACATGCAGATTCACCAACAATTGACCCAGCAAGACAAATAATCGACCCAACAAATAATCGACCCAACAAATAATCAACTGAACAAATAATCAACTGAACAAATAAATTGAATGCTGGTTCTCATAAAAGCTCTTGCCCCTCCTCCTATCGGTTACCCCCACATGCCCGACAAACACACTCCCCCCGAACAGTCGCTTGTGCAGCGACGTCAAGCAGATGATGCTCTTCATCTTGGTCCACGAAAAAAAATGTATTCAAGTTATATCTTAGTACACTGGTGCATATCAGCCTAAAATTTCCACAGGTGCTTGAGTGACCCTTTAATCCACCATGGTCGTCACTTTGGACAAACTGTACACACTCTATGCGGTGTCAAAACACTTCTTATGAATGGCATTATCTGCATGGGCGAATTGGCTGAGCAGCCTGAAGAGTCGTTCACGTTTGAGTCAGGTTGTTTTACATTTATAACTATGTTCTTTACTCAAGTTTCTAGTTCTCTCTTCTTGCAGGGAACGGCACAAGCATCATGTAGTTCGGGCACTTCTGCAAATGGTCCCAGGACTAGAAGATCACATCATGGAAGGGCCTGAGGATGAGATTATGAAGACAGCAGAACTGGTGAGTGACATGCACCTCTCTAAGTCTGAGTCATGGTGCTAATATTATCTTCAGGGCAACTGGCAGATACAGAAAGGCACCGGGAATGCCTGATCTGATGACACAAAGTCTCTCAAGGGTGCTACCTTGGACTGGATCACACCGCGGGGACAGCCGCTCAACCCTCCCCTTGCCCGTAATATCAAGGTAGATCATGGATTTCATCATGAACACACCAGAGCTCTTCTTTGTCCTGCTGGACTTGACTGGACCAACAACGAGTAAGTCCCTCATTATTTATCTGTTCTGTGACCTTGATCATGATATCCTTTAGAATCAAAGAGAAATTACAAAGCGGGGAGATGCTTGTCCATGGGGATCAGTGGCCCATTTTCCTCTACCATGGATACAACTATGATCCTGAGGACCCCTGGAATGGACTGTTTCGAAGCTCCATTCTGATTATGGTAAGTATATTTCTGCTTTATCTTCAACTTGAAGCTGCTAATTTGTCTCGCTAAGGCCTACAAACATGTTTTCACATCTCCAAGCTCTGTATAGAGCAGGCCAAAAGCTACTCAGTCCGGCAATCACGCATTCACGGTATGACCTCTGTTACGCTGGCGTCGATCACTTATATAGCAACTCAGGTATTGGCCATTTATATACTTACGAACACTTTGTCACTTACTCTTTTATCCAGGTCCAATTTGCACTAAGTTCTTTGCCTGTGTTTTCAAGAACAGACATGGCCACTGACTCTGAGAGATTTTATAATACTGTGGTTGATTTGTTTGATGACATTGATGAGAAGAAGGAGGTCAAAGATCTTCTGGTGTAGTGGAATCGGTAAGTTACGGGGATATTTCATTTGCATTTCCCTCAAGTTTACTAATAACATCTGCCTAGACAATTTTTTCCTAGTTATACAACCCCCCACACTCATGTGTCAAAGGATAGCGTATTGGCGAAGATTAGGGCCAAACAGGCAGCTCTGAAGGCCAGACAGGGAAATGTGCTTGATGTGCAATGAGTGTATATGCTTAGATTATCATTAGGAGAAGCCCAATATATAATATGCTTGTGCTGTCAACCTCCCTTTGCTAAGATCCATCAAGTGAGGGGGTATAAGCCCTCAGGCATAATAATACTGGTGTGATCTGACAACTTTGCCCAAGCATGGAGGACATTGTGATGTGTGCAAATTGTGTTAATCTTGGTGGTACTATTAAACTATGTTGTGGTATATAAACCATTATCCAAGTACATGCAAGAGTTATGCTTATTTTACACTTGTTATTTCTTATAAGGTTCTATGTTGTCTTTCCATTTCATTACGGTTTTCCTGATGTAATATATTTATATATTTTTTCATGCAGTCTGCGCACCTCCCAACCATTTTACAGAACATGAACGGATATGGAATGCGAGGCCCATGGCAGTGAAGAATGAACATGCAGGACCGAATGATGACAAGGAGGACGCCAAAAAAATATATTCTCATGCAGTCTGTGCACCCACAGACCCTTCTATTTACATACAGAACACACACAGCCCATGCGAGGCCCACGGCAGTGACGGGATAAGCAGCCGGACCAACAAAAGTGAGTACAGCTTTCAAGAAAAAAATTATGATGTAGTCTGCACACCTCCAGACCCTTTTACAGAACGGAACGCAAGGCTCACAGCAGTGGAGGGTGAGCATGCAGGACCCGAGTGACAACAAGAACGGTGAAAAAAAAGTGAGTAATTTTTTTTTTTCATCGACCCTTTTACAGAATGTGAACAGATCTGGAACGTGAGACATGTGGGCTTGGTGAACACCCAAGTGACGAGGACGGCAGGGTGAGCGGACCCAAGTCTGGGGCCGGGAAGAGGACATTGACACGAACAAGTGAGGCTGGGTGACGACAGGGACACAGACCCACAAACACAGTAAAGAGCGGGCAGCCTTATGCTGCCCGCAGGTATTATTTCAGCCAATGCAGTCAATTTTGGATGCTAAAAGTGTGACAGCCGAGAATGACAAAGAGCGGCCTTTGCGTGTCAGCTGATGTCAGCCGAGTAGTGAAGGACACGGGTAGGGGTATACCCGCGGGTTATGTGTTGGTATTTCTACAGGTGCGGGTACAGACAGATATTTGTACCCAGCAAAAACCCATACCCATGAGGTCAGACCCGTCACTCATATATGGACCCATCACTTGAATATGTATACATTAAGCAAGTTCAGTAACTATATAGAACCTTATTGTTGTATAGTTTTAATTTGAAGGGGTTGACGAGCTTTTGTATTTTGTTCAAGCCACGGGTGTGTGATTTTTGCCCATACTCAGCCTCAGCCACCGAGTTCAAACTCAGCCACCCACCTCAACTGCTTGAGAAAGCGGTAACTGTGGGCAAACAAAGTAAGCAAACATTTGTCTGCATATTTATTTAATGTACTGTACATATATATAGGTACATTTCGTGGTTAAATGTGAGACAACACGTCTGACGTGGCACCCACCACCACCACCCACACTCTTCAAGAGAGCGCGGGGTGTTTGATTTCGACTTCAGCCCCCACACCCATCCACCACCTACCACACCCCCACGCTCTTCAACAGAGCACGGGGCCTTCGACTTCGACTTCGGCCCCCAGGCGATCCACCACCAATCCCACCCCCACGCTCTTCAACAGAGCGCAGGGTGTTTGTTTTCACCCACCCGGCCCCACCTACCACGTATCCCACCCCCATGCTCTTCAACCACACCACCACTATCCCGCCTCATCACCCACATCCACACTCACTGTCTCGCATCAAACACAAGACGGCCACATCATCCCTGTCACCCACCACACCACCCCATCCCTCAACACCTACCCGGCCTCATCACCCACACCCACACCCACACCCGCCATCTCACTTCAAACGCAAGACGGTGTTGACCCCCTCTGCTCATCAAATGAGCACGAGGGGTGTATGTATATTTTATGTAGATAAATTAAATAGAATATATTATGTGTGATACCCATGGGTACCTGCCCACGGGTACGGGTACGGGTGTACCCCAGGTCAAAATGGCCATACCTGTGACTGTACCCAGACTCTTGGTGGTGGGTACGGGTTTTGACAGGTACGGGTATGGGTACAGCCAAAAGTACCCGGGGGTTACCCGTGTCCTTCACTACAGCTGAGATATATTTATTAATGAATGTGCTTGGAGTAAGCCTCTCTGCTTAATCCGGAATAGCCTTAAAAGTGCTTGAGGCACTTGAAACCAATTTCAAGACAATTTATTATTAATAATAAGCACTTTTGGATTTTCCTGATGAAAGTTGACAGTGTCTGGCCTGCCTGTGTCTCTTTTCACAAGTCACTGGGAAACAGCACTGGGAACAACCCCTGTAACCTCTGAAAAGTACATGACTCCATTTCAACATGAGAAGAGACAAATAAACAAGTTTTTGCGAGAAGTGGCAAAAATCATTGAGCCACTACCATTTCAATCTCCGACTGAAACTTCTGAGTCACTTGGATCCTCTACTTCCTATCTGGCCTTTTCTCTGATGTCTCTGGTTGATGGACGTAATGTTATACTACAAGATTTTGATGGCAATACTCTTGCAGGTACGTTCTAGGGGCTCTTGTCACGCATTTCGTAAAATGTCTCAATTTCAGGTTTCTGGCAATATGGCTCGATCTCATGGAATACGTTTTTAATGTTATTGCCTGCTTTGATCCGTACAACCAACTCGTGGGTGATCTTTGACTTTGACACCAGCAGTCTCAATCGTCATGGTGAACAGCAGTCCACTAGTAACGCGATTGTAAGCACAGGAATTTATATTCTACTGAGGGAAGGCAAGTGTTCATTCATGCCGGCCATGTCATCAACAAAATGTTGATATTGGCCACCAGATGGGAGTCCCATAGAGGTCTGTCTTATAGCTGCGTGTGCTCGCCCACGCCTACCCATCCTTTCCAATACGCCTGCTGGAGTGAGTTTGCTTGTCTTTAGATGCAACCCTTCCAAACAAATAGTTTATCAGACAGATCATTACTGCCAACATACACATGATAGAGATAGAAAATGTCTGATCACCGGTCGGGAATCGTGCACGTGGCGCCGGCTAAAGGCTGCTCATATATATCCACGTGTACATGATGTTGAAGTAAGTTTCTCAAGTAAGTCGTGTTACTTGCTGAACCTTTTTGTATTCAGTGGAATAACAAAGGATACCCCAGCCTCATCACCGACCTGGCTCCAATTTTGCACTACTTGACACTGGCCCCTGGAGTCCAGGTGGATTCCAGGTGAATTCCAGGTGGATTCTGGCTGGATTCCACACAAGTTTACAAGTTCTTTTGATCATAATCATTCATACATTCAGTCATACAATCCAATTACAGTCCTCCTCTTCCTCTTCTTCTTCATCATCAGATTTTTGCTTGTTGATAACATAAACTGCGCGAAGAAAAAGCATAACACGCATGAACCAGTTGAAGCTGCTAGGAGTCGTTCTTTTCAGAGAGGCTACAAGGACTTGAGTGGGAGTGTATATAGACTACACACAGAGTCTACTGGGAGTCTACACAGACTTGAGTGGGACTGTAACTACACACAGAGTATAGTGGGAGTCTACATTGGATTGGGCTTATGATAAATGTCATACAATGCTAGTATGAATACAAACTAAGAGCTAATGGTTCTGAAGTATAAACAATGGCACTCATGTTGAAGAAACTACTGATGCAGGGTTGAAGACCAAAGACAAAGTATCAAATTTTACAAGGACTCGGAGTCTACATAGACTTTATAGACAATTGAGTCAATTTCATTCATATATCATTCACAAGAGATTAATATAACCAAGTACTTTTGGCTGTACCCACACCCACTGTGGGTTCAGTCATGGGTACACATTTTGTATCCCTGAGTAACCTGTGTCCCCGGACCCATCATTGGTAACCCTTACTTATTTAGTTAGTATGTCACAGTTGTAATGTATTTAAATGTATAGCAGACATCCTAAGGCCACCTGCCCTCTTACTAAATCAACCAATTCACCTGTCACATGTCATGCAGGGGTCTCTGGTGGCAG
>QLPF01018703.1:4146-29168 GCA_003314045.1 Hygrophorus pudorinus | reverse complement strand
GTGTATATATTGCAATAAACAAGTAACAGACTCTCCAGTCTGTTATCTCAGGATTACCACCAATAGTCTTCGTGGCATCTAAGTCATAGCTTTCTGGCGACCTCTCTCCTCTCTCTTCCCTCTTATCCTCCTCCTCTAACCTTTCGTTTCATCCTCTGATCTTGTATCTGTACAGGATAACCGGTACTTTGTTGTATTTGGTGTCACCCTGACAGTACAGGTATTTGGCAGGTACGGGTATGGGTACAGCTGAAAATACCCGGACCCTCACTGGGGGTACGGGTGTTTGGCAGGTACAGGTAAGGGTACAGCCAAAAATACCCCCAGGTTACCCGTGCAATACCCTACCTGCCGTAGGCTGTATGGGGATGGGCAGTGGGCCTGGTTGGGCCTGGTCTAAAGAATGAGAGATAACATCCTTGTATTGTAGGGACAATTCTTGATCAATTGTCATACCCTCATAGGGTTCATTGTCAATGTGAGGATAAGTCGCTGACAGAGTGGGGACATCGGACTGGGTGTAGTCCCTTGATTTACCCTTAGTTGCAGTAGAAGGCTGGACCTTGATATGAGCTTGCAGCGAGGGCCATGTTTCACTCTGAGCCTGTGAGGGCACGGTGTTGGCTTGAGCCAATAGCTGTTTTTCCAAACTGGCTATCTTGTCTTGGAGCCTTCGCTCCTTGTTGTACATATTGTCGACTTGGTTACACAACTGCACATTGTCTTTGTGCACGTCTCCATGGCCACAATCATAGCCCTGGTCCCGGTGGAGCCACTTGTGCCAATAGGCACATTGCTTTTCATACAGGGCTTCAGTAGCCCTATTATCATGTTGTGCCACCAGGTGGGTGACATATTCGATGCATGCATGACATCCTTTTGGGTGCACTAGTGCATGCAGTGTGGGGTCCACCTCCATTGGAGGCAAGACACGAGCTGTTAGGCTCATGATAGTAGGAGTTTCTTCGCGCCTATGACGCAAAGAGTGAGAATGATGTCCTGAAGGACTGGGAATTTTGGCTGTGAGGCCTTTTTCCTTGCTGCATGAGCAGGAACAGGACTGAGAACTCGACCCACAACTGGGCGATTGGCGAGGACATGTGGATACTAGGTTAAGAGGATTACAGCAGAGCTGTAATCAACTTTTTATACCTGTGGGCATCGGAGTCTGAATGCCACATTACTGTGTTTGGTGGGTATTTGCCACATTGCCATATTTGGTAGGCATTTGCACAATGCCATATTTGGTATTCGCTCAGTTGCAACTTGTTATACTCTCAGTGTGCTTGTTCCGGGATAACTCCCGTGGTATAGATACTCCGTGGAGTTCTATATAACGGTCAAGAGCCAATAGCTCAGCCACTGCAGCTAAAGGCTCCCAGGTGTAATCACCATAAGCCCATTTAATCTTAAATGATAATTTTGGGGACCATTTATGGACAACTATTTTGTCCATGACCCATTCATGTTCCGGGTCTGGGCCGAAGTCATAAAACACATTGGCTTCCCTCTTAGAGAACAAATCATTGTGATTGGGTTGATGGGGCCATAACAGGCTTACATGGAATGTCAGGTGGATGTGTTGTATACAGAGTTCATCCGGTAGCTCTATTGTATAGGTAGATTTTGTAGGGTTGCTGTTAAGCACCGTATATGGCCTGATAAACTTGGGCAATAACTTTCGTACTCTGCCTTTCGGCAAGTTTAAGTTCTTTGTAGAAAGGTAGGCTTTACTGCCTATAGGGATGATAGGATTGTCCCTTCTATGTGTGTTAGCATGATAGGTTTGAACATATTGAACGTTCCGTAGCACCATCCGTTTGAGGATGAAATGCTGTAGACATTAACAGTTTTCCACCGGTGATGCGGTGTAATTCCTTCCAAAACTTGGAAGTAAACTTAGAATCTCAGTCAGAGACTATTGATTTTCGTAATCCGTGCAAACAGACAATTTCTCTATAGTAGAGTTCAGCTACTTCTGTAGCTTTCACCATGATAACGGTAGCTATCAAATATAGCATGGAGGTCAATCGGCATATGACTACCATTATGTAGTCGTATCCATTGCTTTTTGGGAGCAGTCCCATAAAATCAATGCCCACTGAGGCCCGTGGCTGATTAGGTATTGGCAGACTATGTAACAGTCCTGCTGGGCGCTGATTACTTGTCTTTATCATTTGGCATTTGCCGCATGATTCGCAGAACATGATCATATTGCATATAATTTTGGGCCACCAGAACCAATGTCCAAGGTACTTTAGTGTCTTATCGTGGCCTATATGGCCTAATACACTGTGAGCATTATCGATTATTATTTCGGGGATCCTCTTCCCCTTCCATAATGTGTCTGGAACGCACAATAACAGCTTGTTTTCACAACTGGTCATGTATAACTTCTGGCCGTCAAGCCAATAGCTTGCATATTGTGTGGGAGCTGCAATTATTTTATTGAGGATGCTATCCTCTTTATAATATTGGCCTAATTGAGCCATTAAATTGCTTGATTTCTCTAAGTGAATTGGTACCGTTTTAACGGGCTGAATAGCAGGCCTAGCTATCACCTTTCCTCATGCTGCTACGAGGATCAGTTCGGGGAAACCTGATTTTAATCCAGTTTTACAGTTTTCCGTTGTGAAGTCCCCGCTAGGGTCTATCCGTGCATCTATATTGACGTATTCACTTGGTGAGTGTAATTCTGACAATTCGTCAGTGATATAATACCAGGATAATGAGTCCGCTACCTTATTCAAGGTTCCCTTGGTGTAAACCAAGTCATATTTGAAGCGGGATAGAAATTCCCACCACTGTGTCTGTCTATTAGACATGTGTATCTTCAATTTGAAGAAGGTTAATGCCTTGTGGTTAGTGAAGGACATGGGTAACCCGTGGGTATTTCACAGGTATTTCAGTAATCAGACCCTAGAACATTTTTGCATGATCACAATACACCAAAAGTTATCTGAAACCATCAAGAAATGGCTGAGATATGGTCATAACAAGTTTTAGCATCTAATCTTCAGAACTGATGGTACACCATCATTATTACCAGTTGAATATCATCAAAATCCGAGGTTTTTCAGAAAACCTCAGAAAACCTCAGAAAACCTCGGATTTTCATCATTATTCAGGGTGGTGTGCCATCAGCTTTCAAGCTTAGGTGCTAAAACTTGTTATGACCATATCTCAGCCATTTCTTGACGGTTTCAGATAATTTTTAGTGCATTGTGATCACGCAAAAAAAATTTAGGGTCTGATTACTGAAATACCCGTGAAATACCCGCGGGTTACCCGTGTCCTTCACTACTTGTGGTTGGTTACAACGATGAATCGTCGTCCAATGAGCTTGTCTTCCCATTTGACTAAAGCCTCTAATATGGCTATCAATTCATGTTCCCACATATGATAATTACACTGTGCTGGTGTAAATTTCTTGGATAAGAATCCAGCTGGACATGCTTTGCACCATTCCAGTCCTTGACCACAAAATGCTCCAATGTCCCTTGCAGAGGCATCACATACAACCCGGATAGGGTCAGGTTTCTGCATATCCACCGGTTTTAATATCGGCATATTACAAGTAATGATTTTAATCATTTCAAAACACTTTTTGTGTAATGGAGCCCATATGAAGGGCCGATGATTATGGGTCATGCCCGATAGAGGGCTTGTATGTACAGATATATCTGGCATAAATTGGGCTAGGTATTGCACTAGTCCCAAGCAACACTGTACATTGTTATAATCTCTTGGCCTTTGCTATTTGCGAATGCGTTTGAGTTTGTCCTCATCGGGCAATATGCCTTCATTGGTGATTATATGGCCTAAACAGTCCATTCTCGTGGAGTATAAGTCCACTTTTTTAGCACTTAGAAATAAGTGACTTTCACACAGCTTGTCAAAGACGAGCTGTAGATGTTTTTTATGATCCTCTAGGCTATTAGAGAATATAAATATATCATCAAGATATATGTGGACAAATCATCCTATATATTCATGAAATATAAACATCATTAAACGTTGAAACGAAGAGGGCATGTTGCAATCGCCCTGTTGAACCACGTAGCTCATGAAGGTACCAAATATGGTAGAGAATGCTGTTTTGAGCACGTCTGATTCTCTGATGCGCACTTGCTCGTACACATCAAACATATCTAGTTTAGTACAGTACATGCCGCAAGCCACATCATGATGGATACCGTCTTGATCTGGGAAAGGAGTAATGACCTTTATGGTGTTCTCATTGCACTTGCATGCATCTACTACGGTTCTTAGCTGTCGGTCTTTCTTATAGACACATAATAGTGGTGCTGCACTAGCATCTGAAAACCAATCCTGATACCTAACCCAGGTCTGTAGACCATTATTATAGTGTGGACGAGATCAAAGAAAACGACAAGGCCTCCCTCAACCACAATTCTCCCTCAGCCGACCACCTCACCCTCACCAATCACAATGGTGTAGCACCCCATACCCTGCGTCTCAAGAAAGGCGCCATGTGCACCATCATGCAAAACCTCAGCGTGCCCAAAGGACTGGTCAAAAACACCTGCGTCATTCGTCACACAAACACACCACCACTTCATTGAAACACAGCTCATCGACAACCACACACACCAACTAGGTGAATGTCACTCCATACCATGAATCTGCTTCTCCTTCAAACCCCTTCACACTAGCTGGACAATCCACTGCTGACAGTTTCCACTGCGACTAGCATATGCCTCCACTTTCAACGGCTGTTGCAGCCTCACACTAGACAAAACTGTCATTGACCTACGTACACCTGTGTTTGCCCACGGCCAACTCTATACAGCACTATCACACATTCAGAAATCGTCTGACAGCAGACTGTTCAAGGACATTCCGTATCTGGAAAGTCTGCCAGTCTGCCACGAGTCTGCCCCCAGTAGATAAATAGCATGCCTGCCTTTATCATTGTAGTAATACTCTCGGTCATGTCACCCTCATCACCATCATCGGCAGCACAGGTACCTTTTTACCATTTTTCTCAAAAGGAACACCGTCCCAGACCACAGTTGCCCTTCGACCCTGAGAAGAAGACAGTGGTGGTGCTGGGAAGTGGGTGGGGTGCGACAAGCTTGCTAAAGACACTCAATAGTACGACAGACTACAATGTCGTGAGTAAGCTCTCCATGCATTTAGACGTGAATTGATAGTTGTGCTCTATGAAAGGTTGTTATCAGCCTGAAGAATTTCTTCTTGTTCACCCCTTTGCTGCCAAGTGTTGCTGTGGGTACACTCAACCTGCACTCAATTCTTCAGCCTACATGGTACATTACCTAGCACAAGGCATGTTCAGTAGCCGTCATCAAGGCGGAGGCTCAGTCGGTTGACATACAATTGCTGTAAGGAATCTATGATTCCTTGTTTACTTTCTTTAATTTTCTATTTCTCTTTATTATCATTATTTACTGCAGACGTGCACCACAATGTACACATGTACAAACATGCCATATTACGCTGTCCGCGTCACACGATCTTCATATACATAACTACCATAACTCATAAACAGCATAACATTCATTAAACCAATACACTTGATTTGGACCTGTGAATCGTGCACTGTGAGTTCTAGTTTGTTATCATCTCTTTCCCATACTTGTTATTTGTTATAGGGCCTTAAGAAGCCCTATACAAGTTTATACTTTTTTTCACAGCCAAACAACCTCTAAAAAAGGTTTTGAATTGACTGTAACTCAATCATAAGCCTCCTACAAGGTTAGATACTTTGATTGCCCTACATAGTCTTAAGCCGTACCCCGGTTAGAACCTAGACTACAAAATAAACACCCTAAAGGGACTGTATCGAACATACACGAAAAAAGAGCCCTAACGGCTTGAGTACTACTCTCGCCGTATATTACGGATCCCGAACACTGAGTTTGCATCAGCTCACGATTGTTAATCGTAGAGTATATCATAATAGAACGATTCGGAATGCGCACAGTCTAGTGTGTTCATAGATGAATCCCGTCGATAAGTGAAATCAACAACCCAGATGTCAAGCCGGTCCCATAGATCATCCCAACATGGGAGTCCATCCCAGTTACGGGATGTAAACCACCCCATTATCGAGTGTACCCCCCTCCAGCAAGACACCGCTTATAATGTCTTGCAATTCCCGGAATTGACTCACAGGGCTATCAGCCCTATTGCCTGCAGTGATGCGGATAAATACTCTGGCCTCGGTAGTAGCAGCCCGAGAAAGGAGGAGCAATCTCCTGTAAATAGACAGACACCGGCTCCCCGGTCACGACAAGCGAGAGCGCCCCCTATACCATTGGTATACAACTCGCCCACACGTAGGAAAACACCTTCACCAGGTGGTGGATCAGCAACCAGTATGGTTGCCAATCAGACCGAAGGTCTAATAGACCCGATAGACATTCTGGTTAAAAGCCGAATGGATAGACGGTTTGACCGTTTAGAATTGAGGTTCCATACGGACATGGAGCAGCATAGAGCTGCTAGAAAAAAGGGCAAATCTATGCTACAAGTGTGTATAGACGAGCTAGAAGCTCTAGATGACCGTAGGGAAGCCCAATATGACAGTTATCTAACTGAACTAAATCAGATGAAATCAGATTACACTTTGGAAGAGCGTCGGAAGGCCAACAGGCAGCCAGAATCACCAGCTAAAACAGCTGTAACCACTGTAGTGCCAATTGGCCCATACATAAGCCCTCTGATTACAGGGGAATCCACACATACCTCCTATGCGTCTCAACCTGCTAGTCTGCAGGAAATAACTGCAATGGCTGTTAGGCAGTCCGAAATCAATTCCAGCAATGGAATATCATATAGGCCAGTAGCCAATACGAACAAGCTACAACAAGAAGCTATTTCAGCTTTAAACATAGAACGTAAAGTATTCGCAAAGAGCAAATCAATAATGACTGGTCGATTAGACCAGCAGACCCACCGACAAGGGGAAGAATCTGTTGAAGATTACCATAGACAGATAAGCGAGATTGCTCGACAAGCCAGCTATGATAAAATGGCTTTGGCCAATAAACAGCCTATGGCTGAAAATACCAAACATAGACGACAAGCTTCATAGCAGAAGCCATTACTGCTTAATGCGTCTACGTTAATAACCGGACACAATGTGCCCACATCCATGAGCGCAAACCACACTAATATTCCCCATAACAGGGTATCACAAAATAATCCCAAGCGAGGATTCCCGCAAAGTCAGGGACCTCGTAAGTAGTTGGTGACATTTGCTACCAATTTGGTAGATACCACAGCCAGTAAAAGTACACACGGTATTAACCGTAATGCTAAGTCAAGCATGTCTGTTGTTAATAGTGTATGTCACAGGTACGGGTATACCCATGGGTTTTTCTGCCGGTACAGCTGCGGGTATGGGTATGGGTACAGACATTTGTACCTGTGGAAAGATAGACCCACCGGTGTACCCATCACCAAAATGGGAAGTCACACCATGACCTGTCGAATGCACATCCTCAACAACACCAAAGTAAGTTTTATTGATCTCAAAATTTATTAATTAACTATGATTACTTTGAACAAGTGCCACGAAACGACGACACATCACCCACCACCCACCCTACAAACTCAAATGTGCGCAAACACGAGACAGAGGTGATGCATCACCCACACAACCAACACCCATCCATGTCCATCTACACACCATCACCCTACACATGATGAACACGACACATTCACATAGAGTAAGTAGATTTTGTGCTTTTTTGTGTACTACAGCACTTCTACTAATTTTTTACCCTCCAGCACCACCCCCACCTTGTTGTCTCCCGTGCAAACACGAGACGATGTCTTCCATGTCCAACACCCATCTCGTCCGCACGCGAGACAACATCTCCCCTGTCCAACACCCACCCACCTCATCATCTTGCGTGCAAATGTGGGACAACAGTTTCCACATCACCTTGTGTTTACACACGGGGTGATGTGTCGTTCATTTTCCAACACCCCCACCTCGTCGTCTTGCGTGCAAACATGGGACAACAGCTTGCATGTCACCTCGTGTTTACACACAAGGTGACATGTCATCTTCCAACACCCCTACCTTGTTGTCTCGCATGCAAACGCGAGACAACATCTTCCATGTCCAACACCCACCCACCTCGTTGTCTCGTATGCAAATGCAGGATGACAGTTTCCATGTCACCTTGTGTTTACACACGAGGTGACATCGTTTGTCTTCCAACACCCCCACCTCGTCGTCTCCCGGCCCCACCCAGTCCCATCCCCTCTGCTCATCAAACGAGTGCAAGGGGTATTTCATTTGTAAAGTATGTACATTTAATTTTATCTTCCACATCCCACCTTGTCGTCTTGCGTGCAAACACAGGATGTCTGCTTGCACCTCACCTTGTGTGTAAACACGAGGTGACGTGTCGGTTAGGTATTATATGTATATTAGTCAAAAATGAACAAGATAAGTGATATACCCGCGGGTTACCCGCCCACAGGTACAGGTATGGGTATACCCGGGGTCCAAATAGCCGTACCTGCGACTGTACCCGGACCCTCAGTGGCAGGTACGGGTTTTGATGGGTATGGGTATGGGTATGGGTATGGGTACAGGTACAGCCAAAAATACCCCCAGGTTACCCATGCAATACCCTAGTCGTTAATGCGACATCAGAGCGAGTAATTGCAATGATACATGCAGCATATGATGCTGCATACAATGAGCCTCCTTGCTCAGTACAAGTGAGCAAGATAGGTTTAAAACTATCATTACCCTCCTATAAGGGCAAAACCACTCAAGCCGAGTTTGAGAAATATCTTGCAGCCCTACTAAGGTATTTCAGGATATATCAGCTGCTAACTGCAGATACCGACCAATTGAGGGTAAACCTGCTTGGTACTACCCTCATGTGTGCGGCAATAGAATGGTTTGAACAGACCATTGACACCAATGATGTCGATGCCGACATATGGACATTTGACAATGTAGTACAAGCATTAAAAGAATGCTTTGTTCATCAATCCTCTAGCCAGGATGCAGCAGACAAGTTCGATGCATTAATGCAGAACAAGTCTACTGTAATAGAATTTTACAATTCTTTACAAGCATTTGCCCAACGCATGGTAGAATTACCAGATAAATATCACATTAGAAGGTGATTCCTAGTTGGTCTAAATGACCATATATCCAACAGGATATTAGAAAATGGCTATACGGCCGAACAATCTACTATAAATGACCTGTTAAGGGTTGCACAGCAGATAGAAAAAGCTTGGTCTTATGCAAGCTGAGGAAAATTGAGTGCAAGCTCAACTAATATGAGCAAGCCCTTGACAAATAGCAGTAGCCTTACGGCTACCGTAACTAAATATCAGCCTCAAAAGCTGTCATATAAATCAAATGGATTTATGAAGAAACTGAATAGTTGGCCCTTCGTCAATAAAATCACTAATGGTTCAGCACCATTTAGCAAAGGGCCTAATCGGTCTAATCAACAGCATACAGCTGCATCGGGGAACACCCAGGCTCCATCTGCAAAGCCTAAATTGACCGACAAGTCAAATTTGAGGTGTTACCGTTGTAACGGTCTCAGACACATAGTCCCCAACTGCCCTCACCCGGCACAACCTAGAGCAGCAGTAGCTCAAATCATCGAGAATGATGAAGAAGAAGACCCAACATTGGGTAACTCGTTTGAAGGCGAACAATACGATCCCGAGTTGTACTCGGAAGAGGACATGGAAGTCCACAAGATCGATCCTGACCAGTTAAATGGTCGTGAACATGTTGAAAACATGGAAAACTATGTGGGCGATAGCTCAGATGGATATAATCCAAATAACATGGGCTATCAACCCGACAAAGAGGAACAACATGTATCCTCATACGCATCAGTGGTAATACCACTTGAACCTCAGTATGAGGCACACGCACGTGCAGCAACTACGCTGTCTGATGTACTGCTCACGGTGTATAGGACGCGAGCATCGTGCAAATTGTTCCCTGGCAAACAGCCAGAAAGAAACTTTGAGAAACCACTTTCACTCAGCGGATTAATTTATATCAATGGATATAAAGTGCATGTCCTGATAGACACTGGCTGTACCACTGACATGGTATCCCCAGACTATCTAGCCACTATGGGTGAAATACCCTTTGAACTGGAAAACCCAGTAGGGCTGCAAATGGCAACCCGAGGCAGTCGCTCTCGAATTAACTACGGCTATAGAGCCAAGCTAGAAATAGGCAAAGTTAATGCCGAACACTATGTAGACATAGCGAACCTAGACTAGTATGATATCATACTAGGATCAGGATTATGCGCAAGCATAAGGTCGTACTTGACTTCAGAGAAGAAAAATGCACAGCATTTATAATAAATGGTGAATGCCATGTCGAGCATACAGGCGACTTTGGTTCCCCAAAAGGGGGGAATAAGCTAATACAGCTATATAAACCACCAATGGTGGGCATGAAAGTCGAAGCCAATATGGCTTCTACAATGAAAAGAACCATCAACACAGTCATAGCTCAAAAGGCTATTAAAAATAATATTGCCAGCAAAGGCAAAGAAAAAGAAACAGTTGTAAACAAACCGCAAGCTAATTTGGCAATGCCAATAAAAAAGGCTAAACCGTCTACACCTACGCCGGCAAAGCTTCACCACAACATGGTAGCAGGATCCAGCAAGGATCCGAAACTGAAGTGACTTGAAGATCACAATATAAACTAGCCTTAAACTCAGTTCACCGAGTGCACAGTACCTGTCTGTTTAGATAGGTGTGCTACTGGTGTATGGTACGAGTTAAAGTATAGTTACCGTAAATAAGTGTAAATACAGGGCATATATGCCCGAATCGGTATTAATCATAAAATAATGAATAAATGTAGGAACAGGGTAAAACCCGGTTCCTTACACACAATAAGCCTACCGACAGACAGCTGTTAATAGACACGAAGGCTTGTGCAAAACTGATCCAAGATTGGACAGAGAACATAAAAGACCTAACAGTCCCAGTACCTCTAGAAATGCCTCCCATATGGGAAATATTGCATGAAATAAATTTCATTGACGAAAGCTATAAGCCTTCCTACCACATGCCGAGATGTCCGGATGTACTCTGTCCCGAGCTAGTCGAGAAAGTAGCCTGGTATGAAAAGGCTGGATGGTGGAAGCAAACCACTACAGATAGTGCAGCACCACTATTATGTGTCTATAAGAAAGACCGACGGTTAAGAACCATAGTAGATGCGTGCAAGTGCAATGAGAACACCATAAAGGTTGTTACTCCTTTCCCAGATCAAGACAGCATCCATCATGATGTGGCTCGTGGTATGTACCATACTAAACTGGATATGTCTGATGCGTACAAGCAAGTACACATCAGAGAATCGGATGTGCCCAAAACAGCATTTTCTACCATATTTGGTACCTTCATGAGCTACGTGGTTCAACAGGGTGACTGCAATGCGCCCTCTACATTTCAACATTTAATGATGTTTATATTCCGTGAATATATAGGATGATTTGTCCACGTATATCTTGATGATATATTCATATTCTCTAATAGCCTAGAGGATCATGAAAAACAATTACAGCTTGTCTTTGACAAGCTGCGTGAAAGTCACTTATTCCTAAGTGCTAAAAAAGTGGATTTATACTCCACTAGAATGGACTGTTTAAGCCATATAATCACCGATGAAGGCATATTGCCTGATGAGGACAAGCTCAAACACATTCACGAATGGTGAAGGCCAAGAGACTATAATGATATACAGTGTTTCTTAGGACTGGTGCAATACCTAGCCCAATTCATGCCAGATATATCTGCATATATGAGCCCTCTATCGGGCATGACCCATAATCATCAGCCCTTCATATGGGCTCCATTACACGAAAAGTGTTTCGAAATGATTGAAATCATTGCTTGTAATACACTGTATTACCGGTGGAAAACTGTTAATGTCTACAGCATTTCATCCTCAAACGGATGGTGCTACGGAACATTCAATATGTTCAATTAATCAGGCACTCCACGCCTTCATAAACGATAACCAAACTGATTGGAATGACAAATTGTCATCCATAGAGTTTGCGTTCAACTCTACGGTGAATAGCTCATCGAGCTTTGCTAGTGTTGGTCCAGCTGAGGCTGCCAGCAGCTTGCAGCCGCCAGCCAAGCTGAAAATAAGCCGAGCTGGTCACCAGCTGGCTAAGGCTGGGAACCAGCTGCGGCTATGGCTGCCCTCATTTGGGCAGCTGGCAGCTGGCAGCTAAGCCGGTACATACAGGTAGATAGTATTGTAGTTATAATACTCATTTGTAGCCAATTTTTGTGGCTGCTAGCTGATTTTTGTATTTTGTTGAAGCCACGGGTGTGTAACTTTCACACACTCTCAGCCTCAGCCACTGAGTTTGAACTCAGCCACCCACCTCAAGACACCACCACCCACTCAAGACAGCAGTAACCGTAGGCCAACCAAGCTAAGTAACTTATTTATTACCATTTAATATTGTACTAAACACTATTTACATTGAATATAAAGGGAGTTGAACACAACTGTTCAGATGGTGATATGTTGGCAGAGTATCTTGGTGAAGATTCCAATGAGTTGTTTGATAGGTTAATAGAAGTACTAGAAGATGTGGAAGATGAAGATACTGTTTGAATATATACCTTTCCAACCTACTTTGAATCAGCTTATTGCTGGCTTAGCTGAATTTCAGCCAATTTAGTTGACTGTCAGCTTGGAGTTGACTTGAGTCAACTGAAGCTGGCTAGTACCAGCTGTTAGCTGTGGCTGATGAAAATCTGTGAAATTAGCTAGCTAAGCCAGCTGGACCAACACTAAACTTTGCACCCTTCGAGTTGAATGGCAGCTGGATGCCGACTGTGTTCAATAATCCTATATTGGATACACCCTACAAAGGCGTTAAGCAATTCGCTGAACAAGCAGTACAGAACCTTGAGGCGGCTCATGATGCTATAATATCTAGCCGCATAGCTCAAACCTATCATGCTAACGCACATAGAAGGGACGATCCTATCATCCCTATAGGCAGTAAAGCCTACCTTTCAACTAAGAACTTAAACTTGCTGAAAGGCAGAGTCCGAAAGTTATTGCCCAAGTTTATCGGGCCATATACGGTGCTTGACAGCAACCCTACAAAATCTACCTATACAATAGAACTACCAGATGAGCTCTGTATACAACACGTCCACCTGACGTTCCATGTAAGCCTGTTAAGGCCCCATCAGCCCAATCACGATGATTTGTTCCCTAAGAGGGAAGCCGATGTGTTTTACAACTTCGGCGTGGACCCGGACCATGAATGGGTCGTAGACAAAATAGTTGACCATAAGTGGTCCCCCAAATTATTAAGTGGGCCTACGGTGACTACACCTGGGAGCCTTTAGCCGCAGTAGCTGAGCTATTAGCTCTTGACTGATATCTAGAACTCCATGGAGTATCTGGACCACGTAGTGTTGGTCCAGCTGGCTTAGCTGCAAGCTGGCTGACACAGCTGCAGCTTGAGCTAGCTAATTTCACAAATTTTCATCAGCCACAGCTGACAGCTGGTACCAGCCAGCTTCAGTTGACTCAAGTCAACTCCAAGCTGACAGTCAACTAAATTGGCTGAAATTCAGCTGAGCCAGCAATAAGCTGATTCAAAGCACCTTAATGTAGGTTGGAAAGATATATATTCAAACAGTATCTTCATCTTCCACATCTCCTAGTACTTCTATTAACCTATCAAACAACTCATTGGAATCTTCACCAAGATACTCTGCCAACATATCACCATCTGAACAGTTGCGTTCAACTCCCTTTATATTCAATGTAAATAGTGTTTAGTACAATATTAAATGGTAATAAATAAGTTACTTAGCTTGGTTGGCCTATGGTTACCACTGTCTCGAGCAGGTGGTGGTGTATTGAGGTGGGTGGCTGAGTTCAAACTTGGTGGCTGAGGCTGAGTGTGCATCAAACTTACACACCCGTGGCTTCAACAAAATACAAAAATTGGCTACTAATGAGTATTATGACTACAATACTATCTACCTGTATGTACCGGCTTAGCTGCCAGCTGCCAGCTGCCCAAATGAGGGCAGCCATAGCTGCAGCTAGTTCCCAGCCTTAGCCAGCTGGTGACTGGCTCAGCTTATTTTCGGCTTGGCTGGCGGCTGCTGGCTGCTGGCAGCCTCAGCTGGACCAACACTAGGACCATGGGAGTTATCCCGGAACAAGCACACTGAAAGCGTGACAAGTTGCAACTGAGCGAATACCCAATATGGCAATGTGGCAAATGCCTGCCAAACACGGCAATACCCACCAAACACAATAATGTGGCATTCAAACCCCAATGCCCACAGGTATAAAAGGTCGGTTACAGCTCCGCTATAATCCTCCTCACCTAGTATCCACATGTCCTACCAAAGCCCCCGCTGATCACCCAGTTGTGGGTCAAGTTCTCAGTCCTGATTACAGTGCAGAAAGAACAAAGTCAACCTCTCTCCAGCTGACTTTCTGGACCGATTTAGACATCCCAATTGAAGTTCTAGAAGGAAATAGCCTAAAATACATGATATCCCCCATTTTGGCAATTTTGGGGTTTTTGGAGCAAATTGTGCTGGCAAAAAAGAAAAAAAAATTCAAACCAGCTGCTTCATTGCTGTCCAGCCATTTGCAAACTTCAACAACACTCAAGTAATGCCTCGTCCATCTAAAAAAGCATCACAAGCCAAAACCCAACGGCCAGTGGGAAATTCATCTTTCATTAAAATTGTTGAAGCAGACTCCGATGAGAGTTCAGAATGGGAGGAAGATCAAGACACAGAAGATGATGATGACTCAGATGACGCCCCAAGAAGAATGCGCAATCTTTATTCATTATCCCTCCCGGACCATCTGCAATCAGATCATCATCAACAGGTATGGCAAAATATACCTGCTGCTGAGGCCTTGGTTTTCTCACTGTCATGCAGACCAAAAAGCAGAAGACCATGCGAGCATCTGTCTATAAAGGGAACTCCCGCTGGACTGCCCAGAGGAAACGGAAAAGGGAGCGTGAGCAAGCAAAAGAAGCTGAAGAAATGCCTGCTCTCACATTGTATTTCACTGTCAGTTTAACCATATTTTCACGTGATTTGTGCTTACCTTTTGATAAGAAACTACCGAAACAGCAGAGATCTCCATCCCCAGATAGATATCAGCTCTCAGAATCAGAAATGCCAGTTGATGGTGATCTTGACCTTTCTGGTGTAGATGAAGCTGGTGTCTCCGCCATTCTGGATATGGAACTATTTGATTTCTGTTATGCTGAAATTGAAAAGGAGCTGAATGGTGAAACTGAACTCATTGGTGAAGAGGAAGCAGATGCACTTTATGGAGTGCGCACAGATATACTCAATGAAGTGCAAGTGATTAATGGATGGCTTGACAGGAATCTGTGGAAATAGCATGTGACACCAAGGACAAGGACACGGCACCCGCTAAAGCCAACAGCGAACAGCCACCCATAGATGATGCCATGGGAGCTGATGTATGTCAGTGGTTTGATAAAGATGATGAAGAATCCGGACCTGTTAGTATTCTCAACGTCATCAAATTGCAGTTGAAGGAAGTTAAGAAATTTCATACCCCTCGTGCATTCAAAGCATTCATGGATTTGACAGCAGTAATGCAATATGTGAAGTTGCGAGACCATTTCAGGGGAAATGGAAAATGCACGCGGCCCTGCTTGAATGCAAGTCTTGCCATTGCCAGACGTTGTGGCAAGGGGGACTCTGATGGATCTTACTTTGTGTGGTGGATCTGCACGAATGAGTATTACCTCCTGAGACATGGTCGGCTGCCACCGTCCAAAAAGGATGGCCTCCATGGCCACCTCACCCTCCTTGACAACGAAAATGTTGTGCTTGGTGTTCGCAAATATCTCACAGCCCAATCCATTGGCTCCATTACAACCAAGGCATTCTGCAAAGAAATTAATGAGGTTATTGTGCCCATGCTCGGTTTCACTGGACGAGAGGCGACAATTTCCGAACAGACTGCAAGGAACTGGCTGCGGAAGTTGGGATATGCATGTGTCGAGGTGAAGAAAGGTTTGTATCATGATGGCCATGAGTGGCCAGACATTGCAGAGGCGAGAAAGAAGTTCCTCGAGGAGATGGAAAAATACGAGAAGTGAGTCGGCATATGTCATCGTGAAAATATGCGGGATACTGAATATTTTCAGATTCATGTACACGTATGATGACGTGACAATGGAACCGATTCCTCCGCAGCTTGCTCCAGGCGAAAAGTTACATGTATTGCTGCCTCAGGACGAATGTATCGCAAATGTAAACGAGCAGCCACGCAAGGTTTGGCTGCTTGATGGACAACAACCGCTTTGGAAGAAAGGAAAAGGCTGTGCCATCATGATCTCAGACTGGATCTGCGAAACCTTTGGTCGTCTTCGTCTCTCTGAAGCACAGATCGCAGACCAAGCTAAGCTGCCGGAAGCAGAACGGCTGCGAGTAACCAACACGCGCCGAATTATATATCTGGGCAAAAATCACGATAAGTGGTGGGACTTGGACCAGCTCAAAGACCAGCTCAAAGATGCAGTTGACATTTTTGAGTACCTCCATCCGGGGGCAGTTGGCGTCTGGGTTTTTGATTGTTCTTCATCTCACGAAGGCCTCACATCAGACGCTCTCAATGTCAACAATATGAATGTTCATCCAGGCGGAAAACAAACCAAAATGTGTGACACAATCATCCCACTCACCAACCCAGCTCCCAAAGATGGTGAAGCGAACATGCGTGGTCAGACACAGACCATGGTATACCCTCACAATCATCTTGATCCAGACCTTGCGGGAAAAGCGAAAGGAATGGTGGCTGTTGTGAAGGAACGGGTATCAGTGTATAATCAGCTCATGAAGGAGGTTGGGAGCGAGAAGAAGGTTGTTGGAAAATGTGGTCAGTGTCGGAAATCGGCCGCAAAGAAGGATGCTGAACGTCACGTCGCATTGGCTGAGATGGCAGGCCAAGAAGACACCCTTGATGATGCCGTTTTGGATGAAGCCTCCGCAATGGTGGAGGAACCTTTAAACAAGTGGTGCTGCTTGTTTCGAGTCCTTTCCTTGCAGGAGGATTTTGTGAATGAGAAGCCGGAAATCCAGCACTATTTGGAGGGTAGGGGGCATGTATGTATGTTTTACCCTAAATTCCACTGTGAGATCAATCCAATCGAAATGTTGTGGGGTTTTATGAAATACTGTAAGCGATTTCCTATCGTTTCCGCTTGGCTTTTGCATTTGTACTCATGAATCTGTTGGGTAGGATTTCGCGCTGCCTCTGATTGTAAATTCGCGACAGCAAAGGTTCTTGTGCCGCAATGTCTCGACATAGCTGATGTAGCCACCATCAGGCGGTTCTTTCAGAAAGCTTGGCGCTATATGGATGCCTATCAGTGAGGCCCATTTTCTGTCTTGTCATATTCACTCTCTCATTGTTCGGGAGCAGCAAAGGTCTTGATGCACGCCAAGTTGCCTTTGCCGTGAAGAAGTTCAAGTCCCACCGCCGAGTTGGAGGGATGGCGGAGATCTTAGAGGCTATCAAGTTGCAGGAACAGCGCGAAAGGGCTCGCATTACCTTCTAATACCATGTATAGGTCCATGACTCTGCTGCTTAGCCCAAAAATTGGGCGGAAACGGATATTTTTGTTGCATGGAGCAATTGTTGACCAGCCAAAAAAAAAAACTTGCGGGACAGGAATTTGGACCAGCATAGGGTGTTATACAGTTCAATAGCATTGTATTCCACTGGTTCTTTCTGTAAAAGAGGGAGATCTACGGGAGGAGTAGGAAATGTGCATAGAGGCGATGTGGCGTGTCGGTTTGGCTATTTCCGCACTGTAGTGAAGGACATGGGTAATCAGACCCTAGATTTTTTTTGTGTGATCACAATGCACTAAAAATTATCTGAAACCGTCAAGAAATGGCTGAGATATGGTCATAACAAGTTTTAGCACCTAAGCTTGAAAGCTGATGGCACACCACCCTGAATAATGATGGTGTACCATCAGTTCTGAAGATTAGATGCTAAAACTTGTTATGACCATACCTCAGCCATTTCTTGATGGTTTCAGATAATTTTTTGGTGTATTGTGATCATGCAAAAATGTTCTAGGGTCTGATTACTGAAATACCCATGAAATACCTGCAGGTTACCCATGTCCTTCACTAGTCCTGATCCCACTCACATGGTAAGGAAAAAGGCCTCACAGCCAAAACCTCCAGTCCCTCGGGACATCCTTCCCGCTCTTCGCGTCTATGACGCAAAGAAACTCCTACCATTGCGAACCTAACGGCTTGTGTCTTGCCTCCAATGGAGGTGGACCCCACACTGCACGTGTTAGTGCACCCAAAAAGATGCCATGCGTGCATCGAATATGTCACCCACCTGGTGGCACAACATGATAACGGGGCTACCGAAGCCCTGTATGGAAAGCAATGTGCCTATTGGCACAAACAACTCCACCAGACTGTGTGGGAACGAGGCTACGATTGTGGTCGCGCAGATGCACACAAAGACAACGTGCAATTGCACAACCAAGTCGATGACTTGTACGACGAGGAGTGGAGGCTCCAAAGCAAAATAGCTAGCTTGGAAAAACAGCTATTAGCCAAAGCCGACACAGTGCCCTCACAGGCTCAAAGTGAAATGCAGCCCTTGCTACAAGCTTGCATCGAGCTCCAGCCTCCTACCCCAACCAAGGGTAAATCCAGGGACTACACCCAGTCCGATGCCCCCATTCTGTTAGCAACTTACCCTCGCATTGACGATGAACCCTATGAGGGTATGACAATTGATCAGGAATTGTCCCAACAGTATGAGGAAGCCATCGCTCATTCATTAGACCAGGCCCAACCAGGCCCACTGCCCATCCCCATGCAGCCTACAGCAGGGCCTTCATATGCTCAAACCACAAACCTTGCTAGGTTCATTGTTCCTCCCAAACCGGCTGACCCCATTAGAGAGATAAAGTCATTGCCTAGCAGAAAAATCGCCTCATTCAAAGTCAAGGTGAAACCGTCCTCGGTCACAGGGCCCCCCATGCCTACGAGGCTATTCCGAGATGGCCTACCCATAGCCTTAGGAGCTGGCGGTCACCTGTCATTATACCCCGACTCCTTGTGGAGAAACATCAAAGGGCCGGAATTCTTCCCTATGAAGAAAGGTTCCTCATCCGAACCTCTGGCCATAGGCCCATCACACCCTTCCTTCAGGGCCCTTGCCGAAGAGGCATACAAAATTCTGTTTGATCAACAGTCACTCACTCAAAGAGCGCTAATAGTACTGGCATTACAGGCCAAAGTACTGCCACCTGCGGGCCAACAAGCCCAATACCCAGTAGACAAGCTGGTCATAAATCACAATGATGTGCCCAAGGCTATCTGTCGCAATGACAAAAACTGATATTGATCAGATGACCTAGCGGTATGGCAATTCCTTCAGGATGGTGCGCCTACTGGTTCTGCTCGCAGGGCATTCAAGCTTAAGGCTCTTGAAATACTTGGCAATGGCCAATACCTGGGCTTGGTAGCCCCTAATATGGTAATACCATCCCCAGCTTCTGGGAAGCTCATCACTTCCCTGATGACAAACCCTTCGACAAATCTGTCATCGCCACACACTATTACCAGTGTGGACTAGACTCTACCATCTATGAAACCATGTTCCATGGTTACGCAGAACGTGCCATCCTTGTGCATGCCGATGCAGGCCAACCCCCCTCACCAGTGGATCATGCCGCTGTTAACCCTGCCGCCACAGCATCTGCTACCGGCTCCACGGTATTGCTGGCCTCTATGCTGGCTTCATGTTGAGAAATGGTGCGCTGAGCCTATCAAAAAATATGGCAAACAGCCTAAACACGGTGTCAAGCCTATAACGGCAAAATACATATGCACTGCCACATCAGCTGAAGAGCTGACTGCACTCTCTGCCTTCCAAGGCAACAAACCCATTGATGAAATACTTGACAACACATACACGATATACGCCAAAGAAGGCGACCAAGACTCGGCCGACAAGAAACTGCCAGAGCCTCGTGCTAGGTGCGTCGAGCTTATGCCCGAACCACCAGAGTGCGTCGTTGATCCCGACACCCTCATGGGCCCATGCTAATTTAGCATCTATACTTCCTCTTAAAAGGGGGGAAGAGTGTAAGGAATCTATGATTCCTTGTTTACTTTCTTTAATTTTCTATTTCTCTTTATTATCATTATTTACTGCGGATGTGCGCCACAATGTACACACACATACAAACATGCCATATTACGCTGTCCGTGTCGCACGATCTTCATATACATAACTACCATAACTCATAAACAGCATAACATTCATTAAACCAATACACTTGATTTGGACCTGTGAATCGTGCACTGTGAGTTCTAGTTTATTATAATATCATTCCCATACTTGTTATAGGGCCTTAAGAAGCCCTATACAAGTTTATAATTGCCTTGCATCATCCTACCCAAATATACTTACACCCGTACAGCCCATCAACAAGACAGTCACCTTCTCTGGTAAGTCACATTTGTTCAATGGACAGCAGCACGTGTGACATGTGTTTTATTCAGACAAAAAACTCTGAGATCTGGATATCCAAGGCCAGGTCTCCTCCACCACAGTGAAGGAAGAGGCGTGTTTCATGAAGGAGCTGACGGATGCTGAGAAGGTATGCTCATCTCAACGGCCCCTCATAACTCCTTTCTGGACTCGGAGAACCTATGCTACTGAAGATATCTACACACCCTGATTGTTCAAACCCACCCCCTCGTCACGAATGTCCCTGACTTCAAGAACTGCCCTATCCCCACAGTGTCTCGTGAACAGTTCGGCTGTAAGCCCCTTTTCTGTGCAGCCGTCTCACTGCTCAGTTTGATAATTCAGACACAACCCCCTAGCCTGAGTAAGCCCTCTACACTCCCCTCATCTCATCGTCCTTTATGCTTACCAAGCAAAGCTCGAATCGCCGCAAGAGACCCCCAACCCCACTCTGCAACATTTATGAGGTAAGTGATCACTGTTTACTCACACCACACTCCAAACCCTCAACACTGTACTATTAGGCATACACAACTGGAAGCTGGCCGACCTGCCTGATCCCGAAAGCACATGTATATGTACAATACAATAAAATTTGTAATTTGTGTACTTACAGTTAGCAGGCATTGCCACAAAGTGGCTCTAGCTTTATCTCTATTTACTGGGTGGCAGACTCTCTAAGACTTGGCAGACTGGCAGACTGGCGGACTTTCCGGGTACAGAACTTTTTGGACTGTTCACAGAAAAAGCTGGGGAAGACATGACCAACATAGTATACAAAAAACTCATTGTTTAAAATGTACCCCCATGTCACACACCTTTTCCATACCGAGTCAGCAGCTGTGCAAGGTCATGGAACTTTTTTTTTTCAAAATCAGACCTGAGCCTGCTCGGCAACCGTACACGGCGCGAATTCAAGCCCGATTCCATCCGAAGCGCATCAATCATTGAAGTAATGATAGACATTCCCGCCTTCAAAGATCTACACTGCTGTCCGCCTTCAAAGATCTACACTGCTGTCCGCCTTCAAAGATCTACACTGCTGTCCGTTCTTAGCAGTGAATCTAGATAGACAACGGCAGGGAAATTTAATTATTTGCCAGTGTGAACTAACTTGAAGAATGACATTAATGACATACCGACTTGGTCCGAGTCAAGTATACCGAGTAATCCATTACAGCCCAATCGTTACTGGAAAATCTCCTGGTGTCCGGCGTTGGCTTCCCCAGCTCATCCACGCTACGGCGTGTCCACGGCGCCCGCCAAGTATTCCAATCTTGGGTGGGCGAGCGCACACGTTCCTGAGGGTATTCTTCCCATGACTCTTCGTTGATGACACAACTCTCCCAACCACGCTCAGAAGCAGCCCTAGAGCTCCCTTTAACCCAGTCTAGCACAGACATGCTATTGCTACATTCAAAATCTCCGCTCTCAGAGCTTGGTGATGAGACGATTGTTTCATTGTTATGCTGGAGATCAGGGATGCAAAGGGCAGATTCGGAAGGAACGTGAAGTGAAGCACGCCTCTGGGCGCCAGCGTATTGGTCGCCAGATTCTTCTTTGTCAACGGTGAGCTTAGTGTATGAGCGGGTTCGTTTGCGGGGCCGTCCTTGGTCACTAGAATTCTCATCCTCTTGCTCGCTGGCATGAGCCCCACGAGAACCCGAATGCCGTGAAGACGATGTGGCGGCGATAAAGCTCCGCGGAACTTCAAGACCTATCCAACGCTGGTAGGTGTCACGTATCTTCGTTAGCAATAGAAGTGTGTCCGTTAAATTTGTTCCTGTGACCTCCGCCGCCACATTAGACAAGTCCAAGAGACTGTCCTTCGCAATTGCCTCGCCTGCCTTGAAAACCGCAAAATGGGGGATAACATGAGACGTAAGAACCCCCAGGGATGCAAATGGGAATGTGAAAACGTCATAAGGTATTTCCGTGGCTACTACGATAGGTTTGTGACGAAGTAAGAGCAGGGATCTTGCTCGTAAACTTGGAATGAAATGATATTTGAACTGACGTGAGCCTTGGTAGATCTGGAGGTTGTGAGCAAAGATGATCAAGTAAAAAAAATTGTGGCATACATCATCAACTCGTGTTCGATATTCGCGATCACAAGTTCTAGCATGCAAGAGTTCCACGAACTCACTCTCTGGAAGGAGAAACCATAATCCGGTGTCCAGTAGCCTATGAAAGTCGGCCCTAACTAATCAATCTTGTTGAGACAAAGGGAGACAAGGAACTCGAGTAATATTGCGTACGAAACATGATATTTCGCCGGGTATCTACATGAAATTCGCGATGGCCTAGACCCCATGCATATTCTAGGTTAGTTACCTGGCTTGCCATGAAAAGTCAAACTTGAGAGAGACGTATGGGTAGTACATACGATATGACTCTTGATAGCGCGAGGAACGACATGAGCTGCCTCGACTGCAAGATCCTGATTGGTGATTAAACAAAGTCCCCTGTGTGGATCTGCCTCTCGAGCAGCTAATTTCTGGCTCTGGCGGATGGTTGAGGCATGTTGTCGCCTACTTCGTGGAGTCACATTTTGCTGGGCGCTAAAGCTTGCCAATGGTGCCATAGGTAGGTAGTCACTGTCTTCCGCACTGTCGTCTGTCGTATCATGAGGAGAACTCATGATAGCCACTGGCTCAGAGTTTGAGTCAGAGTTGTGTTGATACTCAGGCTCAAACTCCGCGTAGAGTTGATGATGACCTAGTGATCAGACGCACAACAAGTACAGATTCTGAGGCACTCATGATAACACGACGACTAAATGTACTATAACAAAACATCATACAGTCGGTTCAGGATATTCCGACTCGGATGCGATACAAGGATACTACAAAAGTTCCGTGTCGGGAAAGTCTGCCAGTCCGCCACGAGTCCGCCAGTCTGCCATGAGTCCGCCACTAGTACATAAATAGCACGCCTGCCTTTATCATTGTAGTAACTAGCTAATTGACCCGTGGCTCTGCCACTAAAAGGTCAATATTTTATCTGAGTGTGAAATTCAATGTTGAATATGAGTTTCTTTACACAATGTTAAATGTCAGGCTTCAATTATAAATATCTAGCCTAAGTAAAGTTGAATCTGAAATTTTGATTCTGGTTTGAGGGCCCCTAGCTGACCTGTGAGATATTTAATCTAATTTTCATGATATATATTGCAGCTGGACTCTGAAAGAGACAGAAGTTCACTTCGCTCAGGCCTCTACTTGACCTGTGAGGAGAATCAGTATATGATCTGATTTTCCAACTTGAAGATAGATATCCAGTCTACTGACCCCATGAAATGTTGAAACTCATTTCCCCCCTTGGACAGAGACCTGTGAGATGTTTTATGTACTTTTCATAATATATATTTCCCAGTTGGAGACCTTCACTTTGCTTAGGCCTTTACCCAAACTGTGAGTGAAAATCAATATTTAATCTTTTTTTATATAGATATATATCCAGAGGGCCTCTGTACTGAAGCACAAAGAGTTTGCTATATCCTGTGACCAAAAATTTTCAAGAAAAATGTCAGGGCAGAGAACATTCACTTGGCTCAAACCTTTACCTGTGACATGTTTAATCTAATTTTCATTATATTTATTTCTCAGTCAAAAAGATATCTTTGGATCTCATTTTCCCCAGTGGCACAGAGACCTGTGAGAGGTTGGATTTAATTTTCATAATATATATTTCCTAGTTGGAGAGAGACCTTTGCTTTGCTCAGGCCTCTATCCAACCCATGAGAGCAATCAATATTTAATCTTGTTTTTGTTTAAGATAAATATCTAGGCAGAGGACCTCTGCACTCAAGTACAAAGAGTTTTCTTTGCTTGCTATTCCCATGTGCAAGATAAATGTCTGGCCAGAGAAGATTTACTTGGCTCAAACCTTTACCTGTGGCATGTTTAATCTGATCTTATATCTGTTGAACGGCAACCATATGCATGTCTGTTTATTGCGTCATGTGATTTACCATGGGAAGGTAGAGCCTTCCTGGTCTCACTTTTCTATTATCTCTATAGATTTATTGTATTGTATTGTGCGTGTCTTGGAACGCACACACACTTAAGTACTTTCTTTTTTCTTGTTTGTACCCTCAGTCATTATCCGCACATTGCATGCACAACTGAGGTATGTCATATTACTTTACCATTCATCACAATACTTGTACTTATCAATACCTAGATAGCTTCTGTACTCTAGGTGAATATACATAGTCGTTATCCGCACATTGCGTGCACGACTGAGATAGCTTCCGTACTCTAGTACACGCACCGCAAGTCTTGACTCACTTCTACAGGTTATGAGCCCCAAGCATAACTTAAATATCAAGCTTTAAATTTTTACTGATCTCGTCTGCACCGTCAACTGTTACCGCCCTGACTGACTCCCTTCCCTCTGATGTCCCAAAACACTCTCCCACCGG